>JANCMA020503116.1:0-10471 GCA_024336925.2 Zoanthus solanderi | reverse complement strand
TCTTATTGGTCAGTTGCATTCTGGTGAATTTATTTGTTTAAGGAGGCGGGAAGCAAAATGCTAAGTTTTCCGGCAGGCGGTCTTTTTCTCCCTCTACCCAATTTTTCTTCCTAACAACAAGACCGCCAGCTACGCAGGCTAAGTAATTAAGCTTCATGGTTCATAACATTACATTCCTGAACTTTCTTTAAGGCCATATAAACAATAATAAATACAAAACAGAATGAAACTTACTGCTGTTCGGTTTTTTTTAATGCAGACGAGCAAAAAAAAAGAACATCAACAAATTAAACTACAATTCTTTTAAACTCGCACTCGTTACACATATAAAAACGATTAACTTTTAATTTGTGATAACGAGCAAGAATATGAGGATAAGCCAAATTCGTACTCGTTTTTTGTTGTCAGTGCTTAAACTTTAATGGCATGACACGCACGCGAACTGATGCTTTGTGGCTACAGTCATTTTAGAATGATCAGTCACGCACATGAATGCATTTCAAATTTCTTCAACCTTAGCCTATTAAAATAAGAATTTTGCTTAACTTTGGGCACAATCCTATAAGAAATACCAGAAAGTTTTTATTCTGATTATTCAGTAAAATCATTCAAGTATATACAAAACTTATAAAAATTTTTATAAATATTTATTAATGGGATTTTGCAATTTTCTTGAAACTGAGAACGGTGTTGTCCAGGCCTGTTGCCGGTAAACAAAACAACTATTCAATAGACCGAAATATTTAAATCACAGTAAAAATGCTTTTTCCATAAATAAGATGGTTAAATCACAGTATGTAAAACTATGTGAAAATGGTAAAAGTGAAATACCAATAGAATATAGAAGAATCAGAACTGACTCTTTTTGCACACGGCTTCAAGCGAAATGGTACCGAAGTTCTAGTTTTAAAACTCTCAACATTCTTTACCTTTATTTCATTATTGCTAGTTTTGAGTACACGACGTTTCGGTGTCTTCATGATGTCATTGTCAAGTAAAAACAAGATTCAAGCTTCAAAATTTATTTATTTACAAATGAGAATATCACAGGTTTGAAACGTTGTAATATATATAAATATCTGGAATTTGCATAGATTTATGATACTTAACTTTCAAATCTAGTTTTACTTGAAGTATTTTAATTAACGCTTGGTAGATTTCGTGTTGATAGTAGCAACATCACTTAACACTTTTTTGCGGTTTTTTTTAAGGATGGAATCAAATTCTCACCGAAACAGAATTCAGTGCGGCATCCACAAGAAGAATTCCAATCCACCACGTTGGTAAAAAAAAGAAAAAAAAAGAGAGAATTAGGCACATTGTTGCTCTTTTGGAAAAGTTATAGAAATAAATTAACTATTTTTTCTTTTGTCTCACGATAAGTCACTTTGATATTACTCGCGACGTTTCGACTGCTGCTAGTCTTCTTCAGGCGATGAGGTCGACTGGTTTGGTACAGCAGTCACGGCGATATCAAAGTGACTTATCGTGAGACAAAAGAAAAAAAATAGTTAATTTATTAACTAACAGCCACGATGAATAAGATCTATTTCATCACAAAGTTATAGAATGTCTTTCTTCTCCGTAAAGACAAGCAACTCGAAGACTGTCAATGTCATGGTTCGTTGATACAAACAAGAAACATGTTGGAAGATGGCATTCTTGCAAATAGAAATGGATGTTCGGATGCTGCATTGCTGGTGCTTGCTCTTGCTCCAGAAAGCTAAACAATAAAGGTTGGTTTTAATACTTAGAGAGTGTTTAATTATATCGTTCTTAATTATATATTTTTTTTTTAAATAAAAAGATTCAGTTAGTATGTATATGTATATAAATTTTATTGGTCAGACATACTAGTGTCCAGGCTTTCCGCTTCAACGGATCAAGTCAAAATGGCCGCTTTTGTAATCGCTTTTGCAATAGCTTTTACAATCGCTTTTGCAATCCTAGGAGAAACAGGTAGAAAACATATTTTATGTTTTGAAAACGCTGAAACAGTAAAAAAGATTGACTTAGCTTTAAAATGTCAGTCAAGAAATACACTTTTGAATGCACAGAAGAAGTGTTTTTAATCGCTTTCAATTCGAATTTTGAACCTATTAAGTTCAAAATTTTATCCTATCTGATTTAATGTTCTACATATCAATCAGCCCAGCTTAAGGAATTTCACTTGCAATTGAAAGCTTAACACGTGTTTTTATGAAAATATTTTGAGTTCTGTGGAATAAGAAATGAAATGTTTTCCACCTTTAATAAACTATCTATTGTTTTCTAACGAACAGCCACAATACTGGGATATAACAAAAAGTTATTTCAGATATCCTGTACAAATACCTTAGATTAATTTACCTTAGCTTTAAAAATATATTAATTGTAATAGTTTGTTATAATAATGGTTTGTTAGATTAACAAACTTGACTTAAACTTCACTTGCTATGTGGTTCTAGCGCTCAGTATTCTTTCTTTGAAGATGATAACATTACCACTGTTCGTACCAATGCAACTGAAAACACTGACTACGCAATGATGGGTGAAACAAATATTCTGCTTGCAACGATGGTTATCATTTGTATTCTACAATTTAATTGTTTTGGACTTATTCAATTGGTAAGGAAAATTATTGTTTTTTCTCTCTTATATTTACACTGTGATCGATGCTCGATTTTACGTTGCTTGTATTCATTTAAGAGAATGATTGTTACAGTAAAAAAATATAACATGATATCAAACAAATAAGCATAGATTTTATGTCTAAAACCTAGTACTTAACATTTCTTGATTGATTTTAGCATAAGAAACTAAAGAATTAAGTTACGATTATTGATGGTACTATGCAAACAAACTATCGCTTGAGAAACATAAAACAAGTATTGTTGTATTGCGAATTTTACAAAAGGAATCAACACATGAGATACCTAACCTAATAGTTTGTCTGTTATTTTGCTATTGGGTAAACAATCTGGAAAGGCGTTATTCCTAAATATAAGCGAACTGTTAAGTACGCTGCAAGGATTACTTATTAGCAGCACAGAATCAAAGTGATATTTATCCTGCCGTCACGTCTGAAAAAAACACACATAGCTTCGACATACAATGACATGTTATCCATCTAAACAACAATACAATCTGTGAGCAGTTCGAAGCACTTCACACAAGAAGCTTCCCTCTTCGCGCAGGATGTATTATAGTAACACCTAATATCTGATCTCCTTGAATCATAAAAATTATAAAAAAGTCTAGTCCGCACTTCAACCTGAAGATGAGTTAATGTTCGAAAACGTTTGTTTTGAATTGAAAATAGTTTTAATAGCTTTTACCTTTTATTAATAGTTGTTTTAATTTTGTTACGGAATACATCTACTTACCTACTTTTTTTGTTGTTGTTGTTGTTGTTGTTGAACCGATGTCGTTTACCTGAAGTCAACTTATTATTAACGCAAAACATAAACAAAGTCAAAACGGCAGCCAAAGTTATCTGGACGTTTGTCTGGGAACATATTTGGATTCTTCCAATTTGTCCTCCTTTCGCGACTTAAAAGCCATTCCTAAATCCGCCACTATCCTTTTGGTAATCATTCGGTGAGAAATTTAGGCAATATAACTACAGCCCAAATTTGATACATAGGGAATATTAGCCCAAAATATTGCTTGAAGAAGTAATGAAGATAATATTTGTAACAGAAACTTTTTTAATATCTTTTTTTAAACATCTCAAATAGGGGAGGTTATTAATTCATACAAATATAGCAAAACTGTTAAAAATATAGTTTAACAGTTTCAAATAAATTTCAAGATCAAATATTTTATTGTTTAAAGAGGAGACTGGATTCCAATATTATGGCGCAATAGTTTTCGAAAACTCTTGTAACATTCTATTTTCTAGCCGTAACTTTAATACATCTTTGTACTCCTAATGTATATATTGATGGAAAATTATTTATGGAGCCAATGGAATAGAAATTTTGTTGCACCCTCTTTATATTTTGGGTGTTTAACGATTTCCCTCTTGGTTATCAATTGCCACGTCAGCATTTACAATCTTGGTTTCTTCTGGAGTGGCTTCTTTCCATCACAAGTCAAGAGATATCCCATTGTGTATCAACGTTTCAGCTGGATATGTTAGTAGTTAGAAGAGATTTATCTAAAATCCCAGGACCCGAGAAATGTATAAACTGCTCAAGGCCATCGAAAGGACAGTAAAAAGGGAAGGAGTGGTGTTCTTATGTTTTTCACATCTAATATTCAATCAAGGGGAATCACTATTGATAAGAAATATAAAACTGTTTAGCCTTTGGCCTTAGAAATTGAATTTAATCAAGGAAAGCAGTTATTCTAGCCATATGTAGATCACTTAAGAACCTTACTGGAAGTTATCGTTTATTGCTAGTCATATTTTTACTTGGGCAGGAATGCAATATTATTTCGTGATAGTCACTGGAGATTTGAAATTGGACAGATTTGAGCCTGATAGTCCTGAGGGAAAAGTTCTACTCGATTTGGAGATGGAACAGGGATTTTAGTGTCTAGTCATCAATCCTAGAAGGATACAAATTCGTGGCTCAGTTCTTACGAAGACGCTGATTGATGTTATTCTCACTAATGAACCTCAACTCTTCACTGAATGTGTGGTGTACCAACCAGAACTCGTTGATCATAGGCTTGTATTTGGTTTTCTAAAAGAGAAGATCAAACCACAAAATGGCAAGATTGTTAAATTTAGATCATTTAAAGAGTTTGATGATGTTGAGTAGTATTAAGGTGGCCTTATTCAGGCTCCTTGGCATGTGATTCAGATCCTTGACACCAAGGATTATAAAGCCAGCTTTGAGAGAACATTACATTTGCAATGAAAAGGATGCGTGTCAGGGTCAAGGATGTGCCCTATATCACCAAAGAATGGAAAATGTGCAATAAGAGTACAAAGGAAATCTGCTTGGAAGTTCCTAAAAGATCCAAGTTACGAAAATTGGGAAGCCAAGAGATTTGCTAGAAATGAAGAAACTAGGCTAAGAAGGAAAGAAATAAGAAAGTATTGGAAGGATCAATCTGCAAAACTGACGAGTAAACCCAATGAGGCTTAAAAAACATTTATGCTATTTCTAACTGATGAAATAAAAAGTGAGAATGATGATCTAAACCTGAATATTGATGGGAAGGTTTTGTAGACACCAACTTAAGATGTCACATTTTTTGTGTAACAATTTTGCCACTATTGCAGATGAGATTAGTGATACTGAAGGCATAACAGACCTGGTACTGACTACTCCTACTAATTTTCAAGGTATTGACAAGAAACTTGGAGAATATCAATGCTTTCAATTCCAAAATCGAGACGGATTAAAAGTGGAAAAAACAATGCAAGGTTTAAATCCTAGGATGTGTACAGGTTGGGATATAATTCCCCTTATGGTTTTCATGAATGGGGCCAGGGAACTGTCATAGCCTCTGACACCACTTTATAACTCATGTATTTCCTCGGGTGTTTGTCCTGTATGGTGAAAGAAAGGTAAATGGTTACCTGTATACAAAAAAGATGACACCCATGATAAGAAAAACTATAGGCCCAAAACTGTTCAAGCCATCATGAATAAAGCTTTTAAGTAACTGCTCAGTTGGCAACTAGTGCATGGCTTTCGTAACAAACTTAATGCTAATCTAACAGCCTATAGAAAACATCATATCTGTGAAACAGCCCTATTTGCATTAACAGAAAATTGGAAGATGGCTATAGATAATCACAAGGTAGTGGATGTCCTTTGCACAGATATGAGTAAAACATTTGATTCTTTATGTCATCCACTGATACTTGCTAAACTTAAAGCCTATGGAGTTCAAGACAACAGTTTATGCTTGATGAGATCATGCTTTTTAAATCATTATAATAGAATGAAACTCGGATTTGTAGTGTGTGACTGGCATAAGGTGCAAAGAGGGTGTCCTCAAGGATCAGCATTTGGCCATTGATATGGAATATTTATTTAACTTTGAGATGACTATCAGATTTAGTCATAGGAGATACTTGTACTGATGTTTATGTTAAGCTGGTATATTGTGCAGAATCAGCTTCTATGCAGTATAAATTTAACTTTCTCAAGGGGAACCTAGATAAATACCAGACCCTGGTGTTAGTAAACAAAAATCTGCCAATGAACAATATTATTATTGATAATTATGAAGTTAAGTCCACTAAAGGTTTAAAACTCTTAGGAGTAGAAATTGGTGATAATCTTTCCTTTAATAAACATATAAGTAATGTATGTAAGAAAGGGAGCCAGCGTGTGAGAGTTTTGATGAGATTAAGGAACCTGATACCCACAGAAACTAGGCTTATGTTATACAAGGGTGCTATTTTTCCATACTTAACCCACAGTCGCCTAGTCTGGCATTTTTGCAGGGCAAGTGATGCTAGAAGACAAGAACGAATTCAGAAGCGGCGTGCCCTTAGGGGGGTATTTTGCGATATGTTATCGAGTTATGACGCATTATTAGATATAACCATACTGATGTATAAGGATATGAAAAATTTATGCCCTACTTATTTATGTAGACTTCATAGCAATTAAATTTAATTCCTCGACCTCTGGCAGGCATTCTCTTCGTTATATAGGGCCCAAAATTTGGGTTGTTATATACAAAACGATTATAGAGTCACCTTCTCTGTCATCTTTTAAGACCACAATAGGTAAGATGGACCTTGTCATTCTGGTTGAAGATGGGAAATGCACCACCTGCGTTTTCTGTAATTCATAATTTTTGTAAACTTTTTATATTTTCATATTATTTATTATATGTATATAATTATGGTTCATCTTATCCTGTACATAGTGTATATAGCTTGAATGGTTTGTGCAAATTTTTTAATAACATTATTTATATTTGTTTCCTTGTTTTAGTGTCCTCATTTAGTGGTTTGTACTGCTATTTTAGCTTTGACACTTAAGTAAAGGTATTCATTTAACCTATGTAAGTAATATATTTCATATTGTTTCGTTAGTTTTTAATTTGCTAAGTTTAAAAAAAACATAAATTTTTTACTAGACTAAGCATCAAACTGACGATTTTTCGTCCGAATTCATCAGAATTCATCAGGTCAATTTTGGAATCGTTACTAGTCATGCATTGTGGGTTAGTCAGAGCTTGTGCTAGCTAAAACAAGTATTAACCAGAATAACTTTGGACTGTTATATATTAGAAGATCTCCTAACTGCTTTCGGGAACTGACCATTCAAATGGTGTCAACTAATTTTTGAGGACGTTTGCGAAACATGTATTCATCTTAAAGAAAAAAGGAACACTGCATATCATATAGCTGAAAATTTTCTTTGTATGCCACAAAGATTTTTTTAGCATGTACTTATTTAGATAAAGAGGTAAGTGAGATCCCCTCTCCTCCCCTGTCATTTCCTCCCTCCCCTCTCTAGCTTTGTCCTTGAGATTGATGATATTCGTTATAAATTTTACATTCATACATGTATAGGACGAACCAATGGAAATAGACAGCGACGACGAACCGATGGAGACAGATGATGAGAATATCGAAGACGAGCAGATGGAGCTGGACGGAGAGGACAACCATGTCTTTCAACAGGTTGGAAGTAAATTTTTTGATTTATTTATGTTTTGATTATGAATCCTGTGTTTGTTTCAACAAGTTGGTAACATATTTTTACTCATAATATTTTTTCTAATCAAAAGTTTAAACAAATACTGCTTACTTAGTGAACTTTTTATAAATGCAAAACATAATCAAAGTCAAAACAACAACTTAATCTATTCGCAAATTTGTCAGAGTATCTATTTAGATTACTTCACTTTACCTTTCCGTCCCTACCTAAAATTATCTGGCTAGACCTGCCACCGTCCTTGTAGTAACCCTTCGGTGAGAAATTTGGGCAACATAACTACAGCACAATTTTCATACATAGGGAAACCCCAGTTAAAATATTAGCTCAAAATATTGCTTGAAGGGTTAAGCATGGAAACTAATTTTTTTAAGATAATTTTTTTTTAAATTTTGGAATTTTAAATATCTATATTTATTAATTCATACAAGTATAGCTAAACTGTTAGAAGTGTATTTTCAGATTATAAAACAGTTTTCATAAATATATACTTCGTTGTTTAAGGAAACACTTGTTAACAAGAGATTTCAGATTGTTTCGTTAATTTCTCAAAGGCTGCAATGTTCCAAGCACAGAGATAAATCAAATCTAGATTTCATTCTCTTATAATAAAAGTAGTTAGATAACATTTTAAATTATTAATGTATATGTATTTAAAGTGTATGTTTTCACATTTCTATCCGCAGAGAATACCAGTGGAGAATGAGGACGTACGTTTTACTAATAGACATAAACTTTAAATGCTGCTGATAGTAAATAGCAAAACTGCTACCGTCCATCAGCAGGATACATAAACTGTGTTCATAATTTCAACAATTGGTTTCGGCTCCAAAGCTAACCATCATTGTATAGTAATTCAGTGCAACATTAAAACCTGCATCAGTTACCCAGAACGCTTATTCATCAAATTTCATGAATTTAAAAGTTTGTTCATCAATAAGTTCGTTTAACCATGCTTCTTTATCTTGTAAGTTCTTTCTTATATTTGTTTTTTGAATTTTGACTGACTTGTATCTTAACACTGATTTTAGTAAATACCTTAGACCAGTTGGAATTAATTACGCGGTCCATAATTACCACTTGCTGCTATTAACTATTGTCATTTTCACCCTCCTCTCTCTAGCTATGTTCTTCAGATGATATCATAATAATAATTATTATACATGTATTGTGTTTGTTTTTACAATTTGGTAATACCCTTTTACTCAGATTTTTTTTTCTTATCAAAACCTTATCTTTAATTAGAATTTATATGAATAACTTTATAGCTAGGTGAAATATCAAGTGCGATGTTTTTATTTTGTTCATCCTCCAAACTGTATACTTTCTAAAGTTGCTTTAAGTCGTTGTTTAGTGACAAATCAGTTTTTTCTTTGTTGCAGAACAATATACCTCCTGGCTATACGAGGAACGGTTACGTGGTTGTTCAGCCGTCAGATTAAGAGCGTGCGCCAGAACAAATCAAGTTATTTACGAAACGGAGAACTGATAATTTAAAAACCGACCACACTATGAAACAATATTACACTTGTTTATATTAGTATCACTTTTTAAGTCAACATTTCTAAAGGTTACTTAGCTTTAGTGAGAAATTGTGGTTTAGTCTTTTAGATGGAAAGATATTTATTTGTTGAGCGAGATTAATAGTAACGATATTTATATGTAAAGAACTTTATCTTTGAACTTTTACTATTTTGACAATGAGGCATAAGAGCAGTGATATGGGAACTGACTCGTATATTCTGAAAACTAACTAAAATGTGACGTTGAAACAGATTGAAGAGAAGTTGTCACGGATACTTGACACAAACTTTGTTTAAGATCGTGTGAATGAAGATGGAACGCGAGTTCATGTTTATGTATTAACTTATATTTATTAAGAGTCAGTATAAACACGATGAAAAGACAACCATGGGAAATCAAATACTCTCTGTTATTAATGATTAATTTAACTATGCTCATTTTACCTTATGGATGACGTCAGTCATCGATGAGATTAAGAAGGGAGGTGAATTCACTCACTAGGCTGTAATCTTTTAATCGTGTAATTAATGTATGCATTTCACTATATGTTTACAAAAGAGCTTAAGCTCACGATCATTCGTCTCCAAGGTGATATAGTCAAAAGCCAATATTCTAACCACTAGGATATAACTACCTACAGTACGTTATCTAAACTTTAAACCTCAAACGCCATGGGCTTAACGCATGCGCAATTTTAGAGTTGTTATGGATTTTTTAACAATTGGGCGAAAGGAAGAAGAGTGTTATTTTGCAAAAACAAGAAAGACTATAACTTCAAAGTTTAAAAGACAAAATGGCTCCCCTCCAATGCCGTTTCCCAATCAAATATAAATATCTTTATGGTAATAAGATAAACATATGGTTCTTTCTAATTTTCGCTCCGTTTCTATCATCTTCATTTCCGTGTAAGTTATTAAAGACATTTCAACTTTAATTACAAAGATCGCACGATATCAGAAATGTCACTAAACACTAGTAACGTTCGTCTTTATATTTATATTCCCCTATGATTACAAGAAACTTATCTAGCTTCCAAGGATGTTTTTAAATATTGACGTATATTGTTCGGTATTTCACCTTGAGCACTGATTAACTTTTTGTTTAACAACTACAAGGAAACAAAAGTGAATAAATGTGATAGTTTTAATAGTTTTACAAGTCGAAGATGAAAAACTTTTTTTCTCAGAGATAATTGAACAATATGACAACTAAGCTAAGCTAAATCTTTTACGAGCCAAGTGGCTCATAGAGCCGGCGCTTATCTCCGGTTTCTGTAGTGTTAAGCGAATGAGAGTCTTTGACTCCCCCTGGATGGGACACTAATC
>JANCMA020503012.1:0-10472 GCA_024336925.2 Zoanthus solanderi | reverse complement strand
AGAAGAATAAGGTCATTTTATTGATATAAAAACCTCACAAGCGATATATACACTTTAAAGGTTTTTATCGAAAAAAGTCGCAAAACACAAAGCTAATTAGTTGACTATCAGAACGAAGTAAAATAATAGCAGCATAAAAAATCATTAGCTTGTAACATCAGTTTAACAAAAGATTCTTGTGAGTACTTGTAACATCTTCTAGCATACTACACTTCCAAAATGAACATAGACATATTGCAAGATTTGTGAAAGTTTAGAGTTAAAAGGCCGCAATGGGTTCGTTTGATTTTAGAATGTTTAAAGAGGTGAATACCAGTAAATACTTGGTGCACTTTTTATTGTTTTCTTAAATAAAGCCAATGGTAAAATTGAGTTGAACTATTAAAAAACTTACTTCTTCGCAGCTGTTCTTACTCTGTTTGTTACCTCACGAGTTCGTAGTGTTACACCAAAGATGTCTTCGTGATACCTTCCAGCAGTCTGGTGAACGAAACACGAACTAAACTTAAATTTTACGAAACAAAATGCAAAAGGTTTACAATCTGATGAACGAATTATTTTCAGTAACTGAAAATTTTCTCGTCAAAAATGCTGAGCAACGCCCACCGTCAAGTCATAGACTCTCTCATAGAAGTCAAATACCACACGTCCCCGTCATCTTAGCCCCTGAAAATGCTTCGGCAGCCGATTGGCAGCGGCAGAGTCATATGGAAATTTCAAGCCAAGCTACTGAGTAAGGCAGAATGACAACTCCTAGTGAAAACCCGATAGCTCACGGAGTTTTCTTTGGCCCAAAACAATGATACGACTTGCAACATGGAATGTCCGCACAATGTTTGAAACTGGTAAGACGGCACAGGTTACGAAAGAGATAGAAAGATACGACCTGGACATCCTAGGTATTAGTGAATCTAGATGGACTGGAATGGGAAGAAAGACCAACGGAGATGGTTTTACAATTCTGTTTTCAGGGAAAGGAACTACACATGTCAATGGTGTTGCCCTTATCATAACCAGAAACACAGAAAAGACCCTTTTTGGATATAACCCCGTCAGCAACCGAACCATCATAGCACGTTTTCACTCCAGTTACTGTAAACTCAATATCCTATAGTACCATGCCCCTACTAACAAGGCTGAGGACGAGGTAAAAGACGGCTGGTATGAACAGCTTTAGTATGAAGTGTCTAGAGTCCTTCAACATGATATGTTTTGGTAATGGGAGATATGCTAAAGGTGGTTTGGACAACAGCAACTGCGAAGAAGTTATGGGGAAACATGGCTGTGGCTGTATTGATGACAATGGAGAAAGGCTTGTTGATTTTTGTTTGATCATGAACAACAACTTTGTTGTAGGGGGTACAATCTTCCCGCATAAGAATATTCACAAACCTACCTGGAAATCTTCCGACGGTCGTACAATTTACGAGATCAACCATGTAATAATCAACAAGAAATGGAGGAGATCTCTATTAGATGTGAAAGTATATCGGGGTGCAGATGTATTCAGCGATCAATATATGTTATTTGCAAAAAGTTAAAGCTATAGCCTCTAATAAACCATGCAGAAAAGTGTACAATTTCAACAGGCTAAAATCGCAAGAGGTCAGAAGAAACCTCAGTATTGAACTTAATAACAGGTTTGCAATAATTGCCAATCTTGAGGATGCAACAGATCAGGATTTAATAGAATGCTCATGGAACAGAAGGATTCATAATGTGACGCTGCAAAGAAAACTGTTGGCTTTAAGAGAAAGAAGACCAAGAAAGTGGTTATAAGTTGAAACATGGAACAGAATAGAATCTTGGAGGAAGGCAAAGGTGAATATGTTGAATGCTAAGTCATCAAGGCAGATTAAAAGAACGCAATAGGAGTACAAATATAAAGACAGAGAAGTGAAAAGGAGAGTAAGAAAGGGGAAGAGGATTTTCATCGAGAGTCTGGCTAGCGAAACAGAGGAAGTAGCAGAGAAGAGAGATTTAGGTACAGTTTAAAAGATCACTAAACAGCTTTGTGGCAGCAAAACTCACCACAGTATGCCAGTTAAAGAAAAACAGGGAAAAGTGATAACAACAGAAAGGGAGCTAGCTGCTAGGTGGGTGCAATATTTTGAAGAAGTTCTTAATCGGCCAGATTCAGAGGAACAAGCGAAACCACCATCTTCTGCATCATGTTTTGATATAGACAGTAGCGTCCAAGTCATAGTAGAGGTGCGCTCTGCAATCAAAGCTTTGAAAAATGGAGAAGCTCTTGGAATTGATTCACTTCAAGCTGAACTTCTGAAAGTCGATATAATTACATTATCCAGGTTATTAGCGGACGACTTAGGCAAGATCTCGGAACAAGAAGTTTTTCCTAAAGACTGGAATAAAGGTCTTATATTAAAGCTCTCAAAGAATGGTGATCTCGGCAACTGTGATAATTGAAGGGGAATTACCCTGTTTTCTATACCAAGCAAGATATTTTGCAGGATATTACATAAGCGCATTAAAAAGGCATTGATACAGTAAGTTTATGGAAGATTCTCCAAGCATACGGATTACCACTTAAGATTATCAACCTCATTAAGATGTTCTACATTAACTTCGAATGCAGTATCGTTCTCGGAAACACCATTACTGAAGCATTTCCAGTAAAATCTGGGTGACCAGGGCTGCATACTCTTGCCTATCCTCTTCCTTGTTACAATCGACTGGATTATGCGCCAAACAACTTCTGAACACCCTCGTGGAATATAGTGGACACTCTTATCTCACCTCGAATACCTAGATTTTGCTGACTATATTGCCATCCTTTCCTCAACACCTGCCCATCATCAGGTGATATCAGGTGATGTTAATATGATTATGGGATTGAATATCAGCGAAAAGAAAACGAAAATTATGTGTGTCAACTGTCAACTGTAACAAGGTTAGTCAACGTCGATGAAGAACCGCTAGAACATATTGAAGAATTCGCTTGTCTCGGGGATGTTATTAGTACGATTAGCACTGTCTAGAGGGACATCAAAGTCGGACTCAACAAAGCCAGCTGTAATTTTAGTAGACTCAAAAACATTTGCAAGTCGAAACAGCAAAGCCTTAAGACTAAAAGTAAGTCTGTGTTACTGTATGACTCTGAATGCTGGAAAATTGTCAGAAGGGACAGAAATAAAGTCAATATGTCTTTCACAATAGCTGTCTGTGAAATACCTGCAACATCATCATGTCGCGAGAGAGGATATCCAAAGTTTCCCTTAGGTGGACGCCTGCAGGCGAAAGAAAGAGGGGGAGGCCCAAACCATCTGGAGGAGGACAACCGAGACTGAACTAACTGAGATGGATTTGACATGGGAAGAGGCTCAGTCAGTTGCGAAGGACAAGATTCGGAAGAGGAGGGGCATCGTTTCGGCCCTATGCCCCACTGGGGGCCTTAAGGATTAATGATGATGATTATGTTGAGAATGACTGTTTTATCGCGTGAAGATATTTTTGTTATCGTTTGTTTAAAGCAAAGAAGTATCTTTTGACCATCATAGTTCTCGTAGATCCTCCGAACAACGGTGGATGTACACTTTTTCTCTTTTACCTTTAACTTGTCAATGAATTCTTGTGCCTCTGTTTGAGACATGGCAGCATATCCTTCTAGCATTGTCTGAAAATGAAAAATAAGAAACTACAAATCAGAAAGAAAAAAAAATGAACGATTCAAGAAAAATAAAACGTTTGTTATGCATTCTGCCTCGTGGAAGTAGCACTTCATCTCTCGTGCAGTTAAGCCACCCTTACAATTATGTTAATTGCAACAGCGTAGTGGCTTATTACTGGAGCTGGCGCTTATCTCCGGTTTCCTTAGTGTTAAACGGAAGAGAATCTTTTACTTTCCCTGAGCGGGACACTCCGCTCCCAGTAGATGCTCGGGTTCGATTCCCGGCCGGATCAATACTTGTTCTCTTGGTCAGTTTTATGAGAAAGTGATGGTAAAATGCCAGGTGGTTTGTTGGATAATGACGTCAAAGCTTGACCACGTCTATCGAGCTTCTATCATGGCACAGAAAAGAGCCTTTATACACTTATATTTATCCCGGTGTTATAGGGTCTATTTGTTCTACTGAGGACTTAATATCTAACGTATGTTAGCCAAAACCAATTGTAGAATTGCCACAATTTAGGCATCCTGCTGATAAACAGTAACTGTTTTGTTACAGTTTTATTTTATTTTATTTAAATATTAACTAACAGTAACTGTTTTGCTATTTTTTTTTTCAGCAGCATTGTAGTTATGTCTGTTCTAAGACCCTCAAATCTCGGCCTTGTTTTTTTTGTACCAATAGGGTACAATATTTCTTTAACGTAATAAAATTTAATGTATCATAATTCATTATGGTCTTTGAATCCAAATTCATTTATCCGGATTTTGGATTCACCTAACTGCAAGATGGATTCCACGATCTGAAAAAGTTGATTAGAGCGTTTTTGCTCATATAACCAATGATTAGATTCTGAACTCATTTAGTGATATTCCAGAATCTGGCTTCTAATATCTAAATGACTAAATTCCGTAATACCACTGCTAGATACAGGTTCCCATCCAGGAATCTGGAATCTAGATTTTGTTGACCAAATTCTTGATTCCGGACTTCAAGTAATATATATTTTGAAAGGCAAATAAAAAGCTTAATAACATACATAAAACACTACATTGTTCTAGGTTTACCTGAAGAGTTCGGCAGACATCAGCAGCCATGGAGACATCACCACAAACATAAAAGTGACCATGTTGCGAAACCAACATGTCGCAGATCTCAAATGCAGTCTCTTTGAGTTTGTCTTGCACATAACGCTGAATTTAAACAAGCAAAAAAATGCAAACTAAACAAAACAAGTTAAGTACAATGCCTAAACGTTTTGTAATACAGGTTCTTTAAAGATTCTGTGAATTTACATATGTCATTTTTGTTTCAGATGTATTGCTACGTTATCTGGGCTACACCTGGCTGCATTACGCGTGACACTACAAGCATAGTCTGAAAGGTGTTAACAGTCAACAAACAAGTGACCATCAATAGTTACCTAAACTCATAAACCAAGGACAAATTTAAGCTGCTAAAGATAAGTGACATGAAAGGTTAAGACATTTGTTTAGTTCCCTCTATCATTTTTGCTGAGTCTTTATTGAGGTAATTTATATCTAGATGTGAAAAGTTACAAGAAATTTTCGCATCACGTTTTTTTATCGATAACCAATTTGAACACTGGTAACTTTCCTTCACAAACTCTGCAGTTAGAGAGCCTTTTAATTTATTTTTTAGGGTTTCTCAGTTAATAATAATTTGTTATTGGTTTTGTTATCTACCCCAAACTTATGAAATACATTTCATTGAAAATGCAATTCATGGAACGGCCTGTCTAACAGAATCCACAATCTTTTTCAAATGTCATCATTTAGTAGAGCATAATCATATTGTGGTATTGTGTTTAATTCTTGTTTTTAATAGCTTATATGCCATGTCTTTAGAATTAAAGTAAAAGGAAAGGGTAAAGGTTGCTGCGCAGTTGTTTTGGCCATATGCACACCTTTGGTTGGTTTGGTTCACGAGACAAAGCAATGTAAACTTCTTTGATTGCTCCTTCATATTTCGCTTTTAGTAACTCGTCTTTATATATGCAATCCTGTTGAGAGTTCCTGCAACCAAAAAACAGGTACATCTCTCCCCACCCTACAGGGGAAGAAAGGGTGCTTCTCGAGGAGATATCCTTTCTTTCACCTTTATTGGTTGGAGATTTCGGATATAGATCAGAATCAATAGCGTCAGAGCTATAGAACCGTCTGCGTGGTAACATTGGACTGGGATCCGGACTGACATTACTTGACTTGGGAACTGGGCCCGGATTGTTTTCACGTTCAACTTGTCGCTGCTGCCAGAAACTGCGGAATGGTGCAATACCAGTGCCGGGCCCAACCATGATAACGGGGACCGTGCCGTCATCTGGCATGTGGAAAGATTGAGCCCTAAAAATGTACGTAAGAATATCAGTTAATAACCAAGAACAATTTTCACAATATATACACTGGAAAACCTTGCAACATTTCAGATTAAAGGAGAACTGAACCCTAAAATTGACGTTTCACCGTTTGAACATTTAGGCATAGTAGAACAACTATGTAGTTTTTTAAACTGTTAGACGAGAAGTTCAAAAAACTTTGATGTTTTGTAACGTATCGATAAGATATGATCAGAGGCTCAATATTTGATGTCAGCGGTTGTTTATGACGTAGTTTACGATACTAGAATGTTTAAAACGAGAAAAAACATGGTTACTGTGCGGCTTTTGGCTGCTATAAAAGAAAATCAACTTCGCAAGACATAGATCACCCAAAAAAAACTCAAGATTTCGAAGCACACTGCCATATTTAAGCTCTGAACATCGTAACATACGTGATAACATACCGCTGACAATGTCATTAGCGACTACGGTATCAAACCTTTTTGAGAGAGTTTTTATAGTTTCTTAATGTAATTTGACTTTAATTTACAACAAAGCATCACAGAGTTAATTTACTACACCAATAGATATTCAAACAAAAATAGTTTAGGTTTAGCATTCAGTTCTCCATTAACTGCTTTTATTTTACTTACTGCCTGACATAGCAAGGTATCAAATCTCCAGCTTTGAGTCCATCCAGCCAGTTGGAGCACACCCCGTAGTGGACTGGGCCTTTTCCTCCTGATATTGAAGAGAGCAATGTCAATTTACTATGGTATCATTTAGACGATTCGTTTGCTAACCAAATGCCAGCTTTGTTGTCCTGACAAAGCCTAGAAAAGCAAAACTGCTGTCTATAGATACTAACTCTCAGGCTCACATTTCAATAGTGATCATCGCTAACCTGAAATCTTTGCCAAAAACATTTGAAGCGATCGAGCAAAAGCAAACTTTTCTGGTTATCTTAGACAGCCTTGAAAATATAGGGTCCCCCCTCCCCCCTTCTCAATGTTGTTACATATTTACAACTTCCAAGGGATAGGTAAAAGCATTCGAGGGGTAATTCATTTTTACTATCAACAACATTGAGAGGGGGAGGGGGGGAATTTTTTGATAATAACTGGTTCTAGTTTTAGCCTTTCAAAACTGTGCTATCGGTTCAAGGTTTTTGGCAAAGATTGTAGATTCACACGTCTGACTACCGGTAGTGATTCAAGTTTGCCAGGAAAAGTTACTTTGATGTATTTTCTTTTACTTTGTTTTCCATTTTTATGTTTGCTGGTCAAAATCACAGTCAGTAGAATTAATTTAATTTATAAAATTGTAAGATTAATTATTTTGGTAAAAAGTGTGATCTGTTAGTATTAAATAATTTTTTCTGCTCATTTTTGGTTTTGTGTATATACCTAGGTGGCCTGTTCCCTAAATACTGAGCTTCTGTGGTAGCGTGCAAAAAACGCTCTACTCATACTAAGTTATGTCTGACCCTTAAAAGTAAAGAAGTAGAGTTTTAATGGTTAGAAACAGTGGTTTTAAAGCTTCTTTTTAATTGATGGCTGCAATGGGAATGTGGGTTCAAGGCTGTCAGTGAAAAAATGAGTAGGGGTGCGGTTATTCTTTCACCTTGGCTGACCGAGGCGTGTAATGGCATGCAGTGACTTAAGTGACTTAAAATGCAACAACGCAGGTGCTTGTAGATTTTTACTGTGCACAAAGGAGATGAATTGTCTACTAGACTACTTTCAGCAAACATAATTATGTTTTGATACATTTAAATGGGTTTTTCTTAACATGACTAGTAGTGCTCATTTTCTTGAAGATGACCTCAATTATTGAGGGACGACTAAAAAAAAAAGACATTTCCCTAAAATTTATCCCTGAGAGGTGACGTTTTTTGGTTGCATATAAATTATGTGACATTTTTGAAATGAAGTATAAACTTAAAAGTGAGAAACAGTTTTGCATTTAAAACTTTTTTTGGCCATCAAAATGTAGCAACTAGCTTCCAGTTTGCATATAAAAAATTATATGTTGTAATTTTTATTATAGTAAATCATAGCAATTTTGAAAGGGATTGACAATGGTGCATTGGCTGTAAATTACTGACTCATACCAGGCATGTATGCAAGGGGGAGGGCTGCCATTATAAACAGTCTCCTGATTTCTTAAGAGCTACCTCTGAAAAAGTATTATATCATGATGCAATTTTTAGTTTCAGTAATTCTTTTTAAGTGTCTACCCAAATAATAATTTCATAAAATTTTAGATATGAATTAGTTTAGTATAAGGATCTATTGATTAAATAATAAAAATTAAATTTTCTAGGTATCATGGGTAGTATATTTGATGGAATTCAGCGACCTTTGAAGGTAAAATGTTATCTTTTTTTTTTTTGTCAACTACAACTCTTTCATATCCCAGCATGTATTTGTTATTAGCATAGCTTTAATGTTTTATGCACCAAGGGCCCATACAGTAGAGCCAGTGCTAGTTATCTCTGGATAGTTTCTGTTGTGTTAAGCAGATGAGAGTCTTTGACTCACACTAAATGGGACACAAAGCCATCACAGGTTAGCTCCCAGCAGACACTGGTACTCATTTACTGACCTCAGAAAGGTGGAAGGCTGAGTTAGCTTAGGCGGAAAAGAAGGTCATACAAATATTCAATCTCTGCAGAGCAGGAGATTGAACTCAGGGAGCTTGTGGTTGCACAGCAAATCTACATACTGTACTGTACCAACCATGCTGCTGGTTATTGACAAAAATGAACTTTGTTTGTCAAATTGTTTTTTGTAGTTTATACATCTTAACACTTGACAGTTGTTGACAGTACAGTATAAAGGTTTTATTTATCTGCTTAAATGTTTCCAGTTTTAAATACTTTATACTTTACACCTTATTAGGATATTAATGAGATGACACAAAGTATTTACATTCCTCGTGGAGTCAACACTGACTGTCTCAGTAGGTCTGCAAAGTGGGACTTTCAGCCACAAAATTTTAAGGTTTGTATTTCTGCATTATTGGTGTCTAATGATTAATTAGAAATTAAACCATTATGTACTCAGATTTTTGCTACCTGATCAGTACTCAACACCACAACCTCTTGAACACACTTCACTAATCTGTGATTACTTGAATTGAATTTGTATTGCATTATAGGGTTTTTGTATCTCCTATTGTTGCTAATTTAGTACTTGTAAATTTTTTCTCTCAGGTTGGTGACCATATCACTGGAGGTGATATCTTTGGTACAGTCCACGAGAACACTCTGATTCAACAGAAAATTATGCTTCATCCCAAAGCAAGAGGAACAGTTACTTACATTGCACCACCTGCAAGCTATGATCTCACTGTGAGTTAATTAAAATATCATTTGCCAAAAAAAACTTTGACGTTGTTGTTTGACTAGTGGCAGTGCACAGATCTGTTTTTTTTCATCTACATTAAACTTGTTTACACTTAGTCTGCATCCTTCTTTCTAATAGCCAAACTTTTCCATAGGCTAATCATTATTGACAACACTGCTTACAATCTGTTTCATTAGCATAATTTATAACTAAAGTAGCGGATAAACAAACAGAAGTTAGACTTATTAAACATGAGAAAGATTGTTGAGAGGAGAAATTTTGAAATGTTTGAGTTTTTACATGCAGCTTCTAAGAAGGTGTAGAACTTTGAAAATACTCAAAACTGCTGGGTGGCCAAACTGTTAATGAGCCATACATTCTTTGTAAAATCTCCATTACATTGATACAGGGCTTCTGACAGGGTGAGGGGGTGTAGGACCGCACAATTCGGTCAATCTTGCACATTAACGCACAATTCACAAAATCTCGCACAATGGTGGAACATTTACTCGAAAACGGATTTTATTCACAACAGGTTTCTCTATCGAATATTAAGATTTCTAGAGTATTTGTAGACTATGTTGAAGCTATTTATCTTCGTTAAGACCCAAGAATGTCCACACTTCGATGAATAATTTGTTGGTTCATTACAGAAACAATGCGTTCTTGCAGCTTGTGTTATATTAAACCATAGCATGAAATATGCTATTAAACAAGATATTGAATCAAATGTTGCTGTGTTTCACTGTGTGTTTACACACTGGTTATATGGTATAGATGTTTGTTCTCTATCTAAAATTCATATAATTCTAGCAAATCAAATAAAAAAACATGCCTTTGAAATAGTTTTCCAAATGCAGTACAACTGGATTATTTTAACCAGATGGCTAGCAGCTCACCAACAAAACGAAAAATATTTTAAACAAATAACCCGTAAGAGAGCGTATTAGATTTAGAGCACCTAGGTCAATGTTCAACAGTGTAGATTAAAAATGACTGGAGTGAAAGGCACTGTAAGAAAAAAAAGATAAGTTATTTACAAATTTACAAATTTATTATTAGAAAGTTTAGGTTAATGAATACAAATATGTTAACCTGCGTTTAGCTCTATAGCTAGTCTAGGCAGGTTATTACATGATATACATTATTTTGTAG
>JANCMA020502909.1:0-10472 GCA_024336925.2 Zoanthus solanderi | reverse complement strand
AAAAAATTAATTTGAGTCGACAGGAACTACAATTTCATTCGACTCATGATAAGTTCGACGTTTGTCCCAGGCCTAACCAAATACAATTTGTGCAAAGTCATCTATTCTAATTATCTAAGCTTTAAACGCGGTAGATAACAGTCTTAAGTTCTGTAGTTTTTACTTCTGAAGTTCCCCTTGCGACAGTTATAACAATTATGGCTTCGCTTTTCCTCTGTTTACTAAAGGAACGTTGAAATAGGGTTTTTGATTAGTTGAAAAGCTGGTTTAATAATGAAGGCTTCAGTTTTCCTTTGTGTACTGAAGGAACGTTGAAATAGGGTTTTTGATTGGTTGAAAAGCTGGAACGCACGGAATTTCCATCCTTTTCACTGGTCCAAACTGTACTGACAACCATAAGAATAAAAAATTTAAGCATTTTTTTAAAGAATTTTCAAATTTTTATTTACTGCTAATTCACAGATTCATCCATAACAATTTCGGTATAGCCCATTGGCATGACGGCGTTTTACGACAACTACTAGAATGCTTTAAGAATTTTCTTATTAAAATGTTTATTCCCTCTCGAGAATAGTAGAACAACTGCCACTCTATTTGACAAAAGAAAATAAGCAAAGCCGTCTGATAGTTGTGGTATTTAATGCACTTGTGCGAATGGCCTATTGATGGAGGTGCGACTTCACTTCATTTACCGTAATCTTCAAAAAACTGACTAATTCGGATTAGAACGTACCAGATTGGTACGCGTAATTTGATTGGTTTAGAAATAATAGATGTGAGACAATATTTACCTCCGAAACTATAGCCACGAAAACAAAATGGCGGAGGGAAGTAGTCGCTTCGCCGCCGTTTTGTGGATTGTATTTGAACAATTTGTTTTTAAAACACGAGGTTTTTAAGAAAGTTTAAAAACATTTAACTTCAAGGAAAGTATCGTTTCAAGGAATTTATTTAAGGTTTAATTTACAATATATCGTGTAGCAAGTGTTATTAGATATGCGTGTTATATAAATCATCAAATGTTCTGTATTCAGAGTGGCTATCGAGTCGCTTTATTGTTTACGACGGCCTGGGGCAATTTTTGCCATGTTCTATGGTTCAATTACTAAAAGTATTTCCTTTCATTTCGGTGGATATTGGCTACTATCCACCTCAATTGAAACAGAATACGTGTTAAATATTTAGCACTTAAGTAGCGGTCTCTTGGGCTTTTTGTATATCTTGGAAAACAAAAATTTTTTACTGGATTTATCTTTCCAAAAGAGAAGAGAAAATGGCAATTTTAGAGTTCCTTAACTGTTTAAAAAGATAGAATCATTACCATTTGTAGTCTTCAAGACTTGCAAAATAAATCGTATTATCAGCTTTTAACATACAACCTTCGTTTACTGTCAAACATCCAAGCGCGCGATTGGTCAAGATCGATCACATTATTTAGCATTAACTGTCGACAACGTCACAAAGGTGTATTAATTTCAATAATGCATAATTTTTATGCTTATTAAAAATGGCCCAGTAGTAGAAGCAGAGGTACAAAAAGACAAAATTTCAGAGATAATAAATAATTCAATCTCCAAAATCACAAAGCTATAGAAAACGTGCAGTGTTTCTATCTTTAAAGGTAAGCTTTCATATTTGTTTATTTATTTATTACCTCCGCCAAGGAGATTGTTTTTTTGGTAGCGTTTGTTTGTTAGCAACATAACTCAAAAACTTATGGACAAATTTTGATGAAATTTTCAGCAACTGTCGAAAATGGGACGAGGAAGAACTGATTACATTTTGAGGGTGATCCAAATAGCAGTCTGAATCGAGTTTAGCATTGCGAGATAGGGCAATTTTCAACTTATCATCTTATATGTATATAATTCCAAAATAAATAATCAGATTAATTAATACAGACAATAGGTCACTGGATTGTGTGAAAGAGTTAATCAGTTCTTTCTTGCGATATTGACAAACTGTCAGCTTACAATTAAGCTATCAATTTTTTAATTACGTTTGAGTTTTTAACCAATATAACATTTTAGTCTTTTTTTATCACATTTTACATTTTTAAGCGATTTCAATGACATCTTTTTAATTACTGTTTCCATATTTTCATGTCTACATGTATTTTGTTTTCCACAACACCGAATTGTCACCTTCAGTCACACGATTTAGAAAATCAGAATTTTGACATCAATGTGCCAGACTGACGTATCATTTCACAATAGCATGTGTGTATAAAATAAATATAGGACTACACTGTTGCGTGGGAATCACAATATGCTTGGCGGAGGTCTGCCCTCTCGGAGTGCTTTTCTAGTAAAACTATAATTTTTCGTTCACTTCTTAAGCAGCAAGCAAAAAAGGATTGATTAGCTTTTAACAGGCTTCTCGCCGAGTCTATTTTGCAGTTTCTGCTGTATTAAAATTAATGAAAGTTCTATGTTTTAAACTTTATTTATGTGCAGCTCTTTTGTGATGTCTGTACTTTAGAATTTGCTCGACGCCGTTCAGTTAAATTCTTATTTGTTTAAAACTTGTTGCTTTAAGTTCGTGAAGTCATGTATCGCGCATGTGCAATGCAGTGAACTAACATTACATTTTGAAAGGGCTAGAGACTGTTTCACTTCCTGTTTTGTTTACAAATAGAGACTGGCCACACGTGCTTCGCCTCGTGTTCAAATTTCCCGTTTATAGTGTAGCCAACGCGTGCGTGGCTATTTGTAAACACAATACTCACATCAGTCCGGCCCTCAAATGGTTTAAAAGTTTGAGTAACACAAATCATTTCTACTTTTCATGATAAACAAAATGAATGGCCACTTCTATATCTTCTGGGCATAATTCATTAATTTCTCAAAATATACAATTTTTAATTTTAGGGAATTTTGGGAATTGTTTATCTTAATAAATATATGACCGAGATTACGAATTTAAACCATTGTGCACGTTGTATTTTTGAATTGAGCTGTTGAACTGTAGTTCAGTAGTTCGTTTAGTTCGTTTAGTTTTTTGTAAAAAATATTAGTGACAATACTCAGTGCGAGTTTTGTTCCCAAATGGAAACAGTGTTATGAATAAGCCCAGGCTGGGGTTTGGTCCAACGACGATATGAAACAATGGCAGATGGAGGTCAAATAATGAGATTCAAACTGGACTCCAATAAGATTATTTTGTATAACTGACCACCATGAACTGGAATCTTATGTAACCCACCAATATCGGGTCACAAGTGGCGTGACTTTTTACATATTTGTTTAACGCCTTCAACTGCAGTTGTACTTAAGACTTTGATGTAAAAACGAATGCCCATCGTAAAACTACAAGAAACAGTTCGGCACTTAAATTCATAAATTCGGTCATACGTTTAGTCTCTTACGAACTTTCTACAAATTCTGAATAAATGTTAACTCATCATTATTACTGCCTGTTGCAGCTACCATTGAACGCAAAACCTATTAACAGGTATATGATCAGGTTTGCACATTTTTGCCCCAGGTCCCAACTGGCGGGCGGTACTGTTTAGGCAGAGCGAGAACTTGTAACGAGTTAAAGGCGTATTTGCGAATCCCGGCATTCTTAAAGGTGTTTTCACGGCGTGTTCCTTCACTGTGAAAGTAGAGGAATCAAAGATAAGTTGTATTTGGAATACTTTATTAATATTTCTCACTTTTGTTTAAACAATATTACTCTTAACTGCACTTAAGACTCGAACAATATGATCCGTCGGAATGTCACCTAATTAGTAAGGTGCCAGTCTACCATGCGGGAGGCTTGGGTTCCATTCCCGGCCGGACCAAAACTCAGGGTCTGAGAAGAAGGTGCTGCCTTTGCTCTAACATCTGCAAATGGTTAGACATTCGCGTCTTCTCGGATAAGGACGTTAAACAGTAGACCTATTCTCTCAATGTTCTATTGAGGGAATTAAAGGAACCCACGCACTTGTGGTCTATCTACTGTCTAATTATTCATCGAGGGCATTTACTAATGTATCAGTTAAGAAATAAAACATGTTTTCCGTGCCTTCATAGCCTGGTGAAAACCGAGATGAACGTTTGGGAGAATTCGAGAGCAGATCAGTGAAAACCCGAGACGCAGTCGAGGGTTTTCACCTACTCGAGAATTCTCACAAACTTTGCCGAAGTTTTCAACAGGCTATGGAGGCACGGAAAACGTGTTTTATTTCTTTTATAAAATTATTATTTTCAATCTTAACAAAGAGAAAGAAGATATAAGAAGCGCATATTGTAAATTCTCACAACTCGGAGACAGTCAAACCACACTGCTCACGCCATTTTCGTGCTTCATAGCGCTATGAGAACACACTTGTAGACCAATCAAAACACACGTACTACCCAAATTATTTTATAAATATATATGTGAGCAGCTGTTGCCGACTATCTGAGACCTTCAAAATGCTGACTCTGTATTTGTATGTAAAATGACACTGAAAAGCCCCTAGGGAGTCCTCGTTAAGAATTTATCACTTTCAATATTATTAATGTCCATAACAATAATAAATATCATGCGCCAAAACGTACCACGTGAAACTTTGGCCAACTGTGACTTGTGAAGAGACAATAAAGCGATTACTGCCTCTTTAGCAACATTGCACATGATATACGAAGGAGAAAAAGCTGAATCAGAAACTATGTTTTGTTTTGTTTTTTATCAAAGAAAATAGTGATTGCTGGCCAACAAAAAGTGGAAAGAAAATAATTTTCGATCAGCTATCGTCAGTTTTGTGAATAAAACAAAAAGTCTTTTTGTATTTGAATGGCAGAGAAAACATGGTTACAACCCAGGTGTTTTCAGAATGCTTTGAAGTAAACAGTTACTCCAAAAAAGTAGGCAGCAGTGAACAGAGATGAACCAGATGTGACACCCATCATCTCATGAACATTTTAAGGGATTACGTTGAGCAAAACAAATGCAACTCCAAAACAAAGTACTCTTACATTTGGCAAAATCACCAAATTGTTGGACTTTTTATACCTCACATCAGGAAAAAGTAGCGGGCGATGAAACGTGAAGTAGCCGGTGGAGCTCCGGCAGTCGCCGGCTTGTTCTGAAAGCTCTTGAACAGTAAAGACATAGTGCTTAGTATTTAAAACAAAATTCCTGCAAGTCTGATTTAGCACGTGTATTGAGGGAAACATATTTGGAACGTCGTCAAGAACGACACGTTGGGTTGCTAGTGACAAACATAATTATAAAATAAGTTGGATAGTACGCTGCTCTGATTGGTTGAAAAACCGTTTTACATGAGAGAATAGAAACTTGGTTTCCATCCACTCTTCGCTCACGAAGTAAACCGTCTTTTCTTCTTGCTTTGTACTTTGCTATACTATCGCCTAAAAAAGAATAAAATATTTCTTATTTACATCCCAGGAACGGATGAAGATAAGGAACTAACAGTTGTTTTTAGAATTTGAACTTCTATATGGCTTCTTGGTTTTTGAATGGACATGTTACTGACCTATCCCTCCCCAGTGAGATTTTGTTTAATTGTTTTCTATTTTCTTACAGGCTCCGCCCCCACCGCTGATGAGTGCACCACCGCCACCTCCTCCACCCCCACCTTCAAGCTAAGGGTTGCCCCCCAGTCCTGCAGTGGAGCAGTTACTCCAACATTGTTCTTTTTCTGGCTCGGCTTACATCACGACATCAGTGTCAAACATAGCAAGAATTTAATACCTGAATTTAATTTATCCAACGCGATTCACAGTCATGGTCAGCAACTTGCTTAAACTTTCGCAGTGTCCAGTAACAACCCTTCAAGTCAAGGCTTGTCTCTCTTTTTAGTAATCTTGTAATTATCTCAGGAGGCGATGACGTATTGATGATGCATATCTAACGCTACCTTTGAAGTGGAAAATTTAGTGGAATAGATTATTTGTACAAAAAGAGTTTTTAGAAGTCAGTTTAGATTTAGCTTTCAGTTTGCACCTCGGATTTTGAGGGAATACCTAAAATACCAGCGCAAATATTCATGTTTTCGGTATTTTTTTGTTTAATCTTTCAAAGTCAAAGCTTCTTCATAATTGCAGAATAGACCATTTCACAGTTGCTGAAAGGTAACCAAGCCTCTACATGAAACCGAGGCGATGGTTGACCTAGCACAGTTAGAGATGTGGAAATAATTATAAGAAAGAAACTTATGTCTATTATTTCCACTTCTCTAACTATGCGAGGTCAACTTTCGTCTCGGTTTCATGTAGAAGTTTGGTTACATTTCAGGAACTGTGAAATGGTCTATTCAAATTGGTCAATGTTTTCAAGCGGTATGTCAACTCACCTGGTAGCATATTCCAGGGCCTAAAATACATCACGAGTGAAAATATTGGCCACCCTATATCTGCATGTTTACATTGAAATTTCTGGATTTTGGATCAGTTCCTTATTTGATTTTCGAATTTTGCTTTTAAAGAGAGGAACTACCAGCTTTTTTTCACCAAAACCACGATTTAGATTAGAAACAATTTTTTTTTATTCAAAATAAAAAAAAGAATGAAATGAGTAGTCGCAGTGTCACTGACATTTTCTTAACCATCTTATTTTTTTCAAGTTTCACTTTCGTCATTTAGACCATAAAAAACAGTTCAAAATAAGCCGCCTATTTTACGATGTAGGCGTTTAGCATGATGACGTATTTTACTGCAACTACCAGAATGCTTCACGAATTTTCTTTCTGGTTTAAATCTTCATTTCCTCCTTGAGAAAAGGAGACCAATTACCAAAAGAAAGTAAGCAAAGGATTCTGGTAGTTTTATTTTGTGATTTAATGGTGTAAGTCCCCTTATGTCTCGCATCTGCAAAGTTATGTAAGTCTTGGTAAAAGAAACTTAACAAGTGAAATTGTTCTTGCTGCATTTGAATACAAGCAATATTGGATTACGCGTAACGAGACTTGTTTTCCCTTATTGAAACAGAATCTTTTTAAATTGTTTAATAATATCACGTTTTGGCTTAAGAACACAAACAGATTCAGTTAAAGGTATTTTAGACACCTTCAAGGCTCACGAGTGGCTACCATTGGTCATTTAAAGCCAGTCCTGCACTGAGTTGTGTACCCATTAATGTTAACCACAAAGAGGACCGGTGTGGGGCATTTAGATACACAAATTTAAAATAAATTTTTTTTATATTATACTTAATTTTTCCTTAAGGGGAACTCCAGGGTACATACAAAATTATCGTATTTGGTTGAATTAGTGACTGCGGTTATCACTTCCTTAATTTTTTTTTCTTATTTTTGATGATAACTGAAATATCTTGCCTCAAATCAGCGAAAAAAAAAACAAATCGAAGCTCCGCCATCTTGGTTAGATGTGAGCTGCGTTACCATGGTCAGCAGTCACTCATTACGTCATCTTTGTTAGATGTGAGCTGCGTTACCATGGTCAGCAGTCACTCATTACGTCATTTTGGTTAGATGTGAGCTGCGTTACCATGGTCAGCAGTCACTCCTTACGTCAACGCGTCAAGTCATTTCATGGTTCAAACTAATATGGCTGGATTTTGTCCCGGTTATCTGAATCAGTACTGCAAGTTGACAGCCATGAAAAATATTTTAACCTCGGAAATAAAAATCTTTTCGCCCTAGCAACGTTTTGCTTTCTCAAGTCGCGAGCAGTGTGACGTGGTGACGTCAATTACGGTTGTGCTGACCAGAATCTGCGCCGTATGTCCAGTTCGAAGATGACGGAGGTCAATTTCAATTATTGTGTATAGGACAAAATATTTCCATTTCTAAATCCGATTCATCAAGAATAATAACGAAAAGTAGTTCTTGGAACTTATACCAGACAACAGCAACCAGTTTGTTTTTACCCCGGAGCTCCCCTTTAAGCTATTAGATATTTTAGTTCTGCGCAAAACGACATCTTTAATTGGCATGCTGAAACCCAGGCAAGTTAGTGCTTTAATGTTCCGCCTTAATTGGAAACTCAATGTACTTGTCCGCCCCTCTGTAAATTCAAATCGTCCAGCCCTAGGAGAAACTTTAAAATCAAAGTTCGCAAATCTTTGTCCAGTGCGCCAAATCTGCCCCTCCCCTACCCCTAGTGGTAAACATTGATAGGCGCATTAGTTTTAGCAACTGTCGCCTGAGTAATTTATTATATCTTTGCTATACGCCATTTTTCTAATTCAAGTTCTTGCCAGTTTCAGGCCTCGCTAGGGGCTAAAAAGTTTTGCTCGGTCACATTTTGTCCTATTTAATTCATCAGATTTGCAGTTTTTACCCCCACAAAGGACTGAGGCAAATAAAAGTATTTGCATTAGAAAAATGGTGTATTGGCTCAAGATTGGTATTACTATGACATATGATATATTTATACCAGTTAGTTATCTCATTACTGGTGGTATCCATTTTTTATAAAAATTAACGTGAATGTTATATATATATATATATAACTTTTCTTGATCGCCTGTGGCAAATCACAACGTCAGCATAAAGCTCTAGTTTATAGTATTTAAGTGGCCGTCTTAACTGCAAGGACATAAAAGAGCTTCTGATTCTAAAACTACAGATGTGAGAATTTTTGGTTTAGTTTTTCTAGATCGTTTGTTTGCAAAGCAAATAGGTTTCCCATTTTGATTTGTATATTTTCTTACTGAGCGCGTTAATTAATGATAAACATATTGATTGTGTCAGTACACGTTTAATCACGTGATATTTGCTAAGTCACGTGTCATAATACGTAGAAAGACTGGGGATCAGCACCATGCATGTAGCATTTGTACTTCTAGTTAAGATCAACTTGAGTTGCTAGATAACATCCGTTTGCATCGTTTCTCGTTTGCTCTTTCTCAAATTTTGCAATAATTTTTATTTTACTAGGAGATTTTTTTCAAAACGTTTTTGTTATTTTCTTTGATTTCTTCGAGAACATACAAACAAATCTCTGCTAAGCTTCGCGGTGAGTGATCTGCGGTCTTTGTTGCAAACGGCTATTGGGTGAAGGGGAAATCATAAAACAAGTTTTATTTTGTTACTACTTTAAAACCCATATAGTAAACTTAAACACTTCGATCCTGCATGTATAATAAGCATTTTCACGTTTGTACTAATTGTAATGATACAGTTAAATGAATCATTTTCAGCAGCAAGAACGGAAGTTGTGACAGAAAACTATATTTTGTGGTTAATTTTCTGTTTATGCCCTTAGTTCTGTGTTTCGATTTTGTTCAAGATTGATTATGTAAGGAAAAGCAAAAATTTTAGGAAATCAAGGTTTGTTAAAGGAGAACTGAACCCTGAATATAACTTTTTATCATTTGAATATTTAGGCGTAGTAGAACAAATATGTGATACATGTTTATTTTAAGTGTTAGCCGAGCAGATCAAAGAAGTAATTAAGTTTTTTTTAATAAATCCAGATGTGATCGGCGGGTCAATATCTGATGTCAGCGGTTCTTTTTGACGAAGGTTACGATACTGAAAAGAATAGTAAAGGAAAAACATGGTTTACTGGGCTCCTAAATGACTCAAAAAGAAAAACAAATTGTTACCATCGATTTCCTCTTTCTGTTTGCTTTGCAGCTATATTTGAGCTCCTAATATCATAACCTACGTCATAGCATCATTGAATACCGCGGACATTCTTGATAGCAATCTCGTACCCAGGCTCATTTCACTGACGTAAAAAGACTACGTCAGTGAAGTGAGCCTGGGTACGAGGTTGTCTAGATAGCGACCTCGAACCTCTTGTAGAGAGTTTTCTGTGTTTCTTAAAGTTTTAAAAAACGTTCAGAGTTGATCTATTATACCAACAGATTTAAACAGAAATAGATTAGTTTTAGCGTCCAGTTCTCCTTTGATGGTTCTAGTGTGACGTTCGCGTTGTCCACGGAATTCCAAAAATGAGCTTTTTACGGTGTATATATGGTCAGAAACCAACAAGCAGTTATGAAGTTTCGTGATTTTATTGCATTCAGTATGTCTTTGTCGTTCTCGTTGTTTAAACTATTGTTGTAGTCATTCTCGTCGTACAGTATTGTGATTGTTATATGCTGATTTTAGGATCTGCGGCGTCAGACGTGATTAAGTCATGTTCGCTACACGTAATAAAATGCGAAATAAACAGACATCGTGTGAATAGTATTGTTTTTACTGAACGTTAAAGTATTTGGAAGGGTTAGGACGATAACTACCTCGGGTGTTTTCTTGCTGCCCGCCAAGGGCCCCATTTCAGGACGGTTAGAGATTATATGAAGTGTCAGCCCGGATCGGGGAAGATGAAGTAAAAACCTGGTAAGGGGAGGATGAGGTGTCACCTGCCTTTGGAAGGATTAAGTTTAAAATATGTGAGTTGCTGTTGCGGACTACCTAAGACCCTCAGCTGTTGAAATTTGTAATCACTAGCAAAGCGCTTAGAGTTCTGGATAAACGCTATAAATGCAATGAGTAAAATAAAATAAATGGCTGGAAAACTACGTTGAAATTAATTTGTCAGTGAACCAATATGAGCAAGAGCTCG
>JANCMA020502805.1:0-10472 GCA_024336925.2 Zoanthus solanderi | reverse complement strand
AATCATTCTAGTATCGTAACCTACGTCATAAACAACCGCTGACATCACATATTGAGCCGCCGATCAAATCTTGTTGACTCGTTACAAAACCTCCAATTTTTTTGCTTGGCTAACAACTTAAAAAACTTCATTCAATTGTTCTACTATGCCTAAATGTTCAAACGATGAAAAGTCGATTTTAGGGTTCAGTTCTCCTTTAATGACAGCTCCCCAAGGAGCTTTTCAGTGCCATTTTAACAAGCAAACACAGGGTCAGCATTTTGAGGGTCTTAGATAGTCCGCAACAGCGGCTCACATACATATTTGATACATTAGTAAATGTCCTTGATGAATAATTAGACAGACCACAATAACGGGAACACTACCCTGTTCTTTTCGTCAACTGCGTGCGTGGGTTCATTTAAATCCCCCGATAGAAGGTCGAGGAACTGGACCTACGGTTTAAAGTCCTCATCCGAAAAGATGTAAAATTATAATCATTTGCAGATGTTAGAGCAAAGACAGCACCTTCTCCTCAATTATTCTAAGATCCTGAGTGAGAGTCTAACCATTTGCAGAGTGAAGGTCTAACCATTTGCAGATGTTAGAGGAAAGACAGCACCTTCTCCTCATTTATTCTAAGACTCCGAGTGAAGGTCCAACCATTTGCAGATGCTCAAACAAAGGCAGCACCTTATCTAGTGCTCTCAGTGTTGGCCCAACCTGGAATCGAACCCACACGGTAGAATGGCGCCTTACCAACTAGGCTAATCAGACGGCAGTTTTGATTGAGCTAGTAAAATGTTAGAACGTTGCTCACTGATTTGCTCTCGAATTCTCCCAAACGTTCGCCTCAGTTTTCACTAGACTACTAAGGCACGGAGTACATGTTTTATTTCTTTTACAAAATTATTATTTTCTTACATAACAAAAAAAACAAAAAACGATATACTAAGAGTGTGTGTATAATTTAATTTCTTTCATGAAACTGTAAATTCTCACAACTTGAAAACAGCCAATTATACCGCTCACTTCATTTCTGTGCTTCATAGCACTATGAAAACACATTTCTTGATTTTTTTTATTCCTATCTAAATGATTTTTATAAATCTTAATCAGACATAATAAAACTCATCTCATCACCTCTGCACAATTTCTTTCTTGACCACAGGTAAACAAGACGCTGAAGGTTTTACGAATAGGATTTAATAACCTCGAGACCAAAGGTTCATTCCAACTGTTAAATGCTTTGAAGGGCAACGCAAATTCGGGTGTAATGGAACTTCACCTTAACGACATGTTGGTTGAACAAGCTTTTATCGACTGTGCCAACGAGTTTATGGAAGAGAATCCTGGGAAAAAGATCACGTATGGCAATGCAGCTGCTGTGGTGGAGGGATCGCTGTATGGAAGGGACAAGGACAGCGAATGGCTGAAATCTAGAAACCGGTATTTATTGTCTGTGCTGAGAAAGTACCTGTTTGATCACAGATTAAGGGCAGTGGATTTGTTTAACACTATGCAGAAAAACAAGAAACAAACCATGGGGTTGGAGGAGATGTTTAGAGGCTTAAGGAAGGCGAAGGTACCACTGAAAGACAGACATCTACGAGAGCTGATCTACCTGATGGATATAGATCACAACGGAGAAATAGAATATTGGGAGTTTGCAGCTGTGAATCACGAGTCTTTTTTGTGATAGAAAACCCCGTTGGTTTTTATGTTCATTTTTTACTTGCTAACCAAAAATTTGTTTCTCTTTAATGATATTTTTGAAATGAATATAATTATTATGACAGCGAACTTCGTCTTGTTTTAATTGGGCCTGAAATCAAGCTAGTGATTAATGCAGCCATTAATGAGGGGGGCGAAAAAGGGAAGACGGAGCAAATCTAATTGTCAGGTTTTTGAACAAAAATGTCTACCTGTGGAAGTCAAATTTGATCGTAACTTTCGGCCCCGGAGTTGTGCGATTCGATTGGGTAGAGAATAAGCCAAGTCCTTTGAGTTTCCAAACATATTCGTACTTTGCATATTGTAAAGATTTTTATATTCCATATAGTGATGTTTCTCGAGACTTCAGTTCATTATACTGATAAACTTAGGACATCTTGTAAATACAAATATATAAACACAAGTAAATATGGTTTTTAAGGACCAAAACTTTTGGGTTGGGGAATTTGAACGAGTATGAAGAAAAAGTGCTTTCTTTTGGTGTCCAATGTCTGTCCGCCTTCCCTCTCGTATAGGATATTGAAAAAAAGGAATCCCACAATCACAGGCGTTAAACGATTAGAACTCTTCGTGCGTGACATTATGTGTGTATGACCAGGGAGCGTTTAAACATCTCAAAACATCGGTTGCATTGGTTGAAAGTCAGCTTTATGTCTATTCTTTTCATTGGTCCAAACTGTATTGATAGTATATATGACACACACAAAGAATGGATTTTATATCGTTCTCGTACAATGCGAGTTGCTATTATTATTTCTTAAATAAAATTTACGTACCAAATGTTTACCATATGCTATTTGTTCTTCGCAATCTTAACGTTATCTGAAGTCGTGAACGGCAATAATGCAAAACTTCAGTTTTTCTCTGAAGGAACATTGTTTTTTTATTGTCAGTTTTGTTCCTCTGAAGGAATGCTGCTGCTCGGCGTAACCTACAGAACAATAAAATCATCCATGAGATGACTGATAAAACCATTTTATTTTCATTAAGGTAGATTAAACTGGCCATTAAATGTGTTATTCAAAGTTTACATAACAATGCTGGTTGTCAAAATCATTAAAAATTTAGCAAGAAAATGAAAGCACCAGGCTGTCTAAGCTAGAAAGATCATCTTTCTGAGCAATAACTTTAAATATTAATTTTAAACGAAAAAATCCTTAAGCAAAACCCGATATTATTAAATAAAACAACACAACAAAATTTAATTCGGTTTATAAATTAACGAAAATTAACAAATCAGTTATTAAAACAACAATAAGCAACACACTTTATGATTTTTTGCTGTTGTTAATCTCTACAGGATTGTTTTGTCAATTCGTAGTTTAATTTGTCAGTGTACAGATGTGTCGTTAGAGTCGGTATTGGGTTAAACATTTGCTTTTAGCTGGCCGTTTGTTCACTGCGCTCTACGCCGTTCTGACGAGTCCCAAAAAGGACGAAACAGCTATCTGCGGTTGAAGTTGCTGGCTTGATCCGAGCTCCTACTCATATTGGTTCACTGACAAATTAATTTCAACATAATACATCAGCCATTCATGTTTATACTTTCTGTGGCTGTTTAATAGATCTTTTCAGATCCAACGTGATGCGGCATAAACCTACGGTGCAAACGGCCAACGTGTCAGTTTTATCAAGAGCCCATGTGTAGGTGCGAGCAACTCCCATACTAGGCTTATGTCACAGCGTTTTCACGAACTGGTTTATTTTTAGAAAAAAATGGCGGCCAACTCATTTTCCAACTCATCCTCTCTTACACTGTCTTCTGTACTACTAAAGACTTCAAAATTTTCGTCTGAACGACACTTAAATTACCGTAGGAATCAGAAAATTCATCCTCAGTGCTGTCCGCCATTTTGGTTTCGCATTGATGGTAACACAAACTTCCGGTGACGTCAAAGATTAAGTATGGATTAATTATTCTTTCATTCTATATACACACACCGAAGGTATTCTTTCATTCTATATACACACACCGAACGCATTTAATATACTTTCATGTCAATCATTAATTCTATGCGTACCCAAATTTACGGTGTTCAACTTATTCATAGCGAAAATAATGCCTTGGGATCCCTGCAGTAACCTCATACATTACATTAACTGGCTGCGTTTCCAGCGTGGTTAGTCCTTGTACTGTAGTGGTTAACACGTCGGACTAGTAACCAAAGATGTGGGGTTCGATTCCCGCCAAGGGCTTAAAAATTGTTTTCTCTTCTTTCATTCTATGGACGCATGTGATTGGTCTGAATTCGCGGAAACTATGAACTAAAAATTGCCGGTTTTCACTCTTAACAAATGAATTTTTATTATTTCTTTTGTTTGGGACACCAACATGGCCGCTATGTCTACTGTCTTTTGTGTCTCTTGGGATTGTGTGAAAACCAAGAATATACAAATTTTGGATATCTATTAAGGTTTTTTAAAAAACTCGTACCGTGGCGAAAAACATTAACAAACTCTCCGAGGTGATATTGTCCCGCATCTTGCAGGTGAAAGCGATCATCGTCAGTTGTGGCTGCACTGTCTTTCTGACACGTGAACAAGTTAAACGAGTTTTCTGCACCTAGGAATGTGTCGTCATCCAAAATCTCAACTGCAGTCATCCAGTTAGGACTAAAATCATGAGCGATCTAAAAACACGAATAAGAAATTATTTACTTATATTGTAAACAGGGTCTATTTCAACTGCCATCATCTACTGTTGAAGAACTAAATCGCTTACTGGAAATATTCGAATGAAACAGAGACGATTTCATCGGATAATGCTGAAGATCACGTGACCCGGACGGATCACGTGACAGGCGACGAGGAAACTGCCTCATTACCTGGTCCCATGTGTTGGACAGACTGAAACAGAGCCCCCCTTTGCCATCATCTATTCAGAGCACAAATCATGAGCGTCTAACGATCCAAATAATGTAAGCAGGGTTGTACACATATTCAGAACCTCAAGAATCCGAGATTTTTCAGGGACAATTCTGGAGTTTTTCCAGAGTTTTTCTGGGGTCTCTCAGGCCGATTGATTCGGAAAACATCGCAAACCAGTTTCAAAATTCTTAAATACGTTATACGTTTTAAATCAACATACACTCTCTAAGTGTTACTGGTGTTCATGTTGTAGGTGATCCACCAGCCGATGGAATAATTCCAGTTACTCAACGAAAATACCAGGCATTCCAGCTTCGTTTAAAGTCAAGTAAGGTTTTCAAGGACTTTTTGGGCTCTAAAAAACTTCCGCATTTTCCAGGATTTGCACGGCCCCTAATAACATTGTGTGGACAATTAGTAAGGTATTTAGCTCAACTTAGAATCTTAAAATCGCACACCACTAGGGGAAGTAAACAGGGTTGAACATAAATTTTTGTCTTTTGCCAATGTAATTAAGTTAGGCGGCAGTTGGAATCGGGGGGAGCAGAGTTGGAGATTTTCCAATGCATTTGTCACCGATGGGAGGAATATTTTTAGTAGAAAGGAGGGACGGAAGAAGGGTGACATTTTAAACTTTCTATTTACTGTGTTTCTTGTCGTTTTAGTGCTAACACATCAACTCAAAGGACACACAGATTTATACAAGGTTGGGGTAAACTTCATCTTGTGTTTAAAGTACTTTAAAGTAAAAATGAAATCAATACATTTATCGCCGAATGGCTTTCAAAGTAATCATCGTGCGACAATAAATAGGTCAGAGAAAGGAATGGTTGGCACAGTTGGTAAGATCTCTGCTTTCCGACCACAAGGTCCCCAGTTCAATCCCCGGCATTGCAGAGATTCGAATATTTGTGTGACCTTCTTTTCCGCCTAAGCTAACTCAGGTTTCCATCCTTCTGGGGTTGGTAAATGAGTACCAGCATCTGCTGGGAGCTAACCGGTGATGGATTAGTGTCCCGTCCAGGGGAAGTCAAAGACTCTCATCTGCTTAACACTACAGAAACCGCAGATAAGCACTGGCTCCATGGGCCACTTGGCTCGTGATTTAGCTTTTTTGTATTGTTTCATACTTACTTATAATTATATTGTAACTTTCCCCCTCCTCAATTAGGTTTATATACCTATTGGTGTATGGAATTAATCTTACATTAAATGATTTATTGTTGCTAAATAAGCATTGTTCTTTTTGTTTTGTTTGTCAAGATCTATTCAGCCTGTCATCTGTTTGGTAATAGTAGTATGATGCTTGTAATAACTGAGCTATGAATCAATATTATGAGTTAATCCATATCATTGTTAAATAAATAGTTCTGTATAAAGTCAAACACATTTGTTGTTCTTTTTAGGAAAAAGTTTCCTGGATCCCAAACAAACATTACTCTGGTATATATGGATTGTTGAAATTAGTGCTAACTGAAACACTCCCCACTTCACTAGAAAAGGTAAGATGTGTAAGTAAAGTTATTAATTTAATTTTGATCACTAAGGCTTCCTCGTCATTCCCAGTATTATAATTATGATCAGCTTCATCATCAATGTCATCAGCATGCAATTAGCTTCATCATAAATAACCTCGTCACCACCATTATATCATCAGCACTATATCCTTGGTCATCAACTACACCACAATTGTGATGATTTTTTAAACTTGAGTGCCCAGAGAAAATCTCAGTAAGGATTCCATTACAAAGTTTGAGGATACCAATTCATCACGATGATCATCATTACCATCATCATCGTCACTATCATCATCGTCACTGTGATGATCATCACCATCGTCACCATGATCGTCACCATCATCATCATCACCATCATCATCACCATCATCACCATCATCATCGTCACTGTGATGATCATGATCACCATCGTCACCATAATCATCGTCACCATGATCATCATCATCATCATCAGCGTCATCATCAACACCGTCATCACCATTATCATCACCATCGTCACCATAATCATTGTCACCGTGATCATCACCATGATCATCATTACCATCATCATCACCATGATTATAATCGCCATAATCATCCTGACCACCATGATCATTGCAACCACAATGATTATTTCACCCATCATGATCTCCACCACCCCCACCACCATATTCATCATGATCATGATCATGATCATCACTACCAGCATCATCACCAACATGATCATCATCTTATTAGCAATTATTATCACCATACTCATCCTGACCACCATGATCATTGTAGCCACGATGATTATTACACCCATTGTGATCTCAACCACCAAGACCACCACCATGACCATCACCGCCATGGTCATCATCATCATTGTTATAATTTATCTCTATTGTACCATCATCAAAATTATATCAATCATGACCAAGCTAGGGTTTGGAGTAAATTAAAAAATGTTTAATTATTCATATTGCAATTTCAATCTTGTGATTCCAGCAATGAAGCAACACATAACAGATGGTTTTAAAAATTGTTTTGAAATTATCCACAGGTGATTGTTCTTGATACAGATATCATATTTGCTACAGACATTGCTGAGCTATGGAAGATGTTGGACTCACTCACTGGTCAAAAGGTAACTAAGAGTATTTATTTTTTAATTTGATAAAAGAGTTAATTTAGAAATCATCAACAGCCAAAGAAATAATTACAACATTGAATCTGAAATATAAGGTAGCTTTTAGATTCTTTAACCAACACTGTTCACAAACTGTAACAGTTGCAACTTTTATAATTCAAGAAGAAGATGCAATTAAATAATGTCAATTTAATAGAGTTTTTTTCTGTTCTATTATATTTCACCTACTGGCCTATCTAGGGTAGAGAAAACTTGTTTCAAGAATTTTACTTATAGCAGTACATGCAATTCAAAATTAATTATTGATGACATGAGATCAGTACTTGACATCAAAGACGAAAAATAGGCTTGTGACATTCACCTCTGGCTACAGCTTTAGATAATTTTGTCGTGCAATATGAATGTGAATTTTTTTTTTTAAACTTGCAATTGAACATGGATCTGTATGACCAATCAGTTCTAAAATTTTAGCAGGTCGATTAAATTTCAGTCCACTCTAACAACTTTAAACAAACTCAGCTTTTTTTTCCAAGTATTTTTATTGCAAACTTTTACTTAAATTGCATGCACTGAAAAAAAGATTTCTTCATGATTTCATCAGACAGCTAGGAGTTTGTCATGGTGGTTGTCCCATGTCAATTCCCTTTATCATGGAGAGCCAAACTGCCATAAGAATCAATCATTGTGAAATATTCACTCTTAGAACATTCCCAAAATGCTCACTTGTTTTTGTGTTATCATTGTGTCTCTAGGCAATTGGATTAGTTGAAAATCAAAGTGATTGGTATCTGGGGAAACTTTGGAAAAACCATAAACCTTGGCCAGCTCTGGTGAGTGAAAGCTGTTTCTGTTTAAAATTTAATACTATAGTTAGTTGACTCTGCAAGCATCGGATCAGATGAGCCACTGGACTCAAAATAGGCTTTACGGTTTTTCTTTTCTCAGCTATTGCTTTCATTGAAGCCATGATATTCTAGTGGCCTCCAAATCCCCATGAATTTATCTTATCCAAGTGAAAGATGGCTTTCCTTTTTCTTTTCTTCCATCTTTTTTCCATTCTATTGTTTTCTCTTGCAATTTATCCACCTCACTTTTGTGAAAGGTCTCCACACTACATCATCCCCATTTTCGTCATGAATTGTTTTATAAATAAATGAGAGAAATAAAAATATTAGTGATGAACTTAGATTAATGTATAAAAAAATTCTTTATAGGGGAGAGGATTCAATACTGGTGTGATTTTGTTAGATTTGTTCAAATTAAGAAGTATGGGCTGGAAAAACCTATGGCGAGTTATAGCTGAGAAAGAGCTGATGAACATGCTATCGACGGCTTTAGCAGATCAGGTATAAGTTATAATAATGTAATTATTATTATCAATTATTAAGAATTTCTTGTTATGTTAGTGGGCAGGCATAGTTGGCACAGTTAGTAAGAACTCTGCCTTCTGCAGCATTTGCCTCTGCAGACAAAATATTCTAGATAGATCCCTAGCAACTATTGCCCTAGTAATTAGTAATCATTGCTTATGTGAAAGTGGGATAGGTGGACCCACTTAGGGGAGTCAGGTTGGCATTGTGGTCATCACTCGTGCTTCCCACCTCTACGACCCAGGATTGACTCCCGAGGTTCGCATGCCGGTGGAGATTTGTCCATCTGTATCTGACTCCGAGGGTTTTTCTCTGGGTACTTTGGTTTTCCTCCCTCCTTGATGCTGTACTCCAAGGTTGTGCATGATCTGTATAGCGGCAGCCAGCGGTGCCTATATGTGCTTTTGGTCTGACCTTGTTGAGCTGTGCTGCCTCTACTTTGAGGCAGTGATGAGCGCGAGTCTTTCTTTCCTTTTTCTTTTTTTTTACTTTGTAGCTCAGTTGGTAAGAGTGCTACATCATTATCTCAAAACTTACAAGTTAATGTCCTTTCAAAGCATTGAAAAGCATTTTGTTGAAAAATTTTTGCCTCTTGCATACACTGGTATTCTAAGCCCTCAAGCTTTGAGAAATTTTTTAAAAACCACCTTTGTTTTTTTGTTTAGGACATTTTCAATGCAGTGCTGAAGAGTCATCCTTATATAGTTCAGAAGCTCCCATGCACTTGGAACTTACAGCTAGGAGATAACACAAGAAGTGACGTAGGTTTATTACTAGTAGTAGTTATCGCTAAGTGCCACGAGCAAGACACAAACACAAGGGCATGCTCATTGGCTATAATCCTAAACAAATCATGCTGTGATTGGCTGATAAAAAATTAGTAAATAGATATTAAGTAAAATGTACATGCTATACATCAAAAAATGCATGGTGAAAGTTTAGGATGTGAAAATGGATTAGTGCATCTTTAAATATTCAGCTATGGAATGTTGTGTCTCAGATAGTACTAAATAAATGAAACTCTCCCTGAAGTGAAATTTACATGCTACATCAAAGAACGCATGGTCAAAGTTTGGGATGTGAAAATGAAATCGATGGCATTTTTAAAAGCTGTGGAATTTTGTGCCCCTGATAGTCTTAATGGAACTTTTTCTGATAACTGAAATTTTTACATGCTATATTAAAAAATGCATGGCCAAAAATGAAATACAGTGTAGGACATCTTTAATTATTCAAGTGTTTGGTTTATTTGAATGATCTTTGCTTAAATTGAATTCGCTTTATTTCAAATGAATAAGGATGCACCATAAAAACTTGAGTTGTCTAAATTACAAATTGAATGTTTCTCCTGCCTTATTTGTAATAGTTCAACTAAATTATTTTTCATTTTTTCAGCTTTGTCATTATGAAGTGGCAGAATTGAAGGTATAAATTTTATTATTTGAATGATTGTGTGTTGTATTTAAGTCAATGAATTTTCAGAGTCAAAACTTTTTAGAAACATGCTGTCTCTGAGTTGTGAAAATTTACAGTTTCATGAACGAAATTAGAGTATATATGTATGTGCTTTAAATATTGTCTTTCTCTTTGTTAAGATGGAAAATAATATTGTTATAAAGAAAACATGTTCTCTGTGTCTTCATAGCCTGGTGAAAACCACAGTTTGTAAAATTCTTGCAGGTGAAAAGCTTTGACTGCTTTTCAGGTTTTTACTGATCTGCTCTTGAATTCTCTCAAACGTCTGTCTTGGTTTTCACCAGGTTCTGAAGGCATGTAGAACATGTTTTATTTCTTAAGTAATTTATAGCAGAAATTATGAACATTATGATTTCCCTGAACTGTTAACTAATTTATTGAAAATTTTTGATGGTGTTGAATGGCGGGCAGGAGAGTGGG
>JANCMA020502804.1:0-20318 GCA_024336925.2 Zoanthus solanderi | reverse complement strand
ACATTTAATAAGCAACCTTCACTGTAAAAAATCCGCGCCTACAATTGGTCAAGATCGATCACGTGATTTTGGTCTATCTGTCACTAACCGGTACGACCGTGCCGCAAATAATCATAACCTATGGCCGATTCTTCAAAAAATTCAAACCACTGCCTATATCAACCAAAATGATTTTTATTGAACTTTCACTCCAGCGAAAGTTGTCCTTTATCAGATTATACAATCAAGTTATTTAATTTGGCGGGCTTTTTGGCGCAAGTCCAGCAATTTTCTCGCCTTTTAGATAAGTGTGAAGTTTGGGTTTCTTGTGAAGCAGTTTGGGACTTTTTGATAAGTTTTCTGTTTGATTTTTAAAATGGAATTCAATCCTTTGCCAGATATACAAAATACCGGATTTACAATTGTTGAAAGTAACGTCCCTGAGGGATTTTGCACGAAATTGATGTAGATGTAGTGGTTTGTTTTATGGTGGCGAACATTTGGGAGCGAAAATATGGAGAATCCTGACTTGTTTTGACAAGATAACTTCACGATGGCGATTCAGTACTTACTTAATCGGGGATTGCGACGTGTAAAAACATTTCAAATACAGCTTGGGTTCTTCTAATGTCTTATTAAAACATTGAACTTACTTCCCAAAGGACATGTTGATAAATTCTAAAACAAGGTATTTGCTAAATTTCTTTTACGATTTAATTTCAGTTTTTGACAAATTTCAGTAAATCCTTTGCTACTTGCTTCTGAAAATTATCTTCTTCGCGTTAAGTTTTAAAAGTCAGTCTATCTTTTTAAAATCTTTCTTTATGTAAAACTTTTTGTGATTTCTATTGTATTCTATTTGAACTTAATATGCTATTTCAATTATGTACTTATTTAATTTAAAAATTTTTGTTTGTTCAAACTCGACTCTTGCTTCAAGTTCTTGAAGTCATGCATCGTGCCTTGCAATGCAGTGAACTCAGGTTTCTTAATAAAAGGGTTAAAGACTTTCATTTCGTGATTTTTTAACATATACACCCACTTGCTGGCAACACAATGAACCCCAAATTTTCTCGGCTTTCGCCTCTTTCATTATTCAGATTTCTCGTTCACTGTGTCGTCAGCGTCTGGATGTATATGTAAATAAACCACTTACTTCCAGTCATTAACCCTTATATAACTTGTTAATCTTGTTCGTGTAATTGCTATGGGTATCAAAAAATGTATTTCCTACGTTTAAAGAATATTATTGTATTCAAGAAAGAAATATTTTCTTCGTGCCTTCAAAGCCTGGTAAAAACCGAGGCGAACGTTTGGGAGAATTCGATGAATTATTATTTTCCGACTTACCAAAGACAAAGACGATGTACGAAGCGCGTATGTATAGTTTCATTTCTTTCAGAAAACTGTAAATTCTCATAACATGGAGAAAGCCAAACATCGCTCATCGCGTTTTATTATTGCGAATACATCGTCGACATATCTTTTTCAGATTTTTGGGGAATTGCTTGCGGTACCATCTTACCATATATTCCTGGCACAAGCGAAATTCTACGCAGAACATTAAATAATCACAAGATAAGATGCGTCTTCCAATCTAAAAACACATTACGTAGCATTCTCTCTAAACCAAAGGATCAAGTTAACCTTGAAGACCAAAATAATGTAGTATATGAAATCCCTTGCAAAGATTGTGATGCTATATATATAGGAGAAACAAAACGCCAATTTAAACAACGATTACAAGAGCACAGAAGGACAGTAAGAAACGGAGACACAAACAAAAACGAAATCGCAGACCACAGTTGGACTAACGACCACGAAATTTTATGGGATGACAAGAAAATAATAGACAGAGAGCCTAGTATGACAGCAAGAAAGGTAAAAAAAACAATCAACAGTTTAACAAGTGACAACCATATTAACAGCATTTCATACCAACTTCCTGAAATCTGGTTACCCGCTCTACGAAAAAAGTAATATGTTTCCACCACGTCCGCAATACTTCTGTTCTCTCGGACGTCCGCACAATTTCTGCACCCTTCTACGTCCGCACATATCAATATAACACAACCAGTTTGCCATTTTACTTTGAAAGTATATTAAATGCGTTCGGTGTATATATTTAGAATGAAAGAAGAGAAAACAATTGTTTAAGCCCTTGGCGGGAATCGATACTTTAATATACTTTCATGTCATTTCATTAATTCTATGCGTACCCAAATTTACGGTGTTCAACTTATCCTTAGAGAAAATAGTGCCTTGGGATCTCTGCAGTTACTTCATGGATTACATTAACTGGTTACGTTGCCTGCGTGGTTATTAGTCCTTGTAGTGTAGTGTTTAACACGTCGGACTAGTAAACCGAAGATGTGGGGTTCGATTCCAGCCAAGGGCTTAAAAAATGGTTTTCTCTTCTTTTATTGCCATTTTACTTTGCCCGATGATGAGAGAAGTATCTCCCGAAACGTCGCCTACTAAATTATCCTGTTCACGACATGATAACATCATCAACAACTCTTCTCTTGTTTCAAAATTGTACAGTTAAAAACAAAGTTAAAAACAAATAGTTAGTTTGCTCTTCTTCAACATTTAACATTTGACGCAAAGACTAAAAATATAAAACATGGCTCTTGACTCGCGAATATCGCATTACTTCATTCTATTAATGAACCACGTTGTAATTCTGACCGGAAGTTTTGGACATTGTCCCCAACGAAGCATGACAGCGCAGCATTGTCTGTTACCGCCCAACTTCAGTCCGAACCTTGATCTAGTTCAATTATAGTATGTTTTTGCGTCTTAGCTTTAATTTATAGTAACGCAGGAATACCAAGTTTCATGACCAATGTTCCGTATAGCAGGAAACTATATGTAATAATGTGATATACTACATGTAATAATATGATATACTGTATTTCCCGACTAGAAGGCTTTACGTGAGCTGTACAGTTACTAACATACAGGCCCCTAAATAAATGTACAATACAAGCTGGTGCATTACATACAGATGCACAACATAAAAGTACATTACATACAGGCCACTATATGCAGGTACATTACATACTGGGAGCTTATATACAGTTGTAGTACCAACAGGTACACTAAATAAAGGTACTAACATACAGTTAACTTACATATAGTTGTAGTACCAAAAGGTACACTAATTACAGGTACTCACATACTGGTAACTTACATACAGGTACTTACATACAGATACTTACATACAGGTACTTACATAGAGATACAGTACTTACATACAGGTACTTACATACTGATACATACATACAGGTACTTACATACTGGTAACTTACATACAGATACTTACATACTGGTAACTTACAAACAGGTACTTACATACAGATACATACAGGTACTTACATACAGATACTTACATACAGGTACTTACATACTGGTAACTTACATACAGATACTTACATACAGGTAACTTACATACAGTTGTAGTACCAACAGGTACACTAATTACAGGTACTCACATACAGATATTTACATACAGGTAACTACATACAGGTACTTACATACAAACACTTCATGTTAACACATAATCCATATACGTGAATTTATACAAGCACTTACACACAGATTCAATACATAAACACGAGTGAAGCGCAGGACCTGTTCATACTTGTGCCATAGAAACGAGGAAACAAACGAGTTTAATGGCATTTTTTTAAAATGCATGGCTTTTATTTAAAGTATTAAACAATCTGATAGGTAAAGTAATCACCTTTGAGAGAAAATACTCTCCGACATTTTCCTCGAACCAAAACATTCGTAGCGTAACTTACGGTTCAAAATTAACCACGGCACACGGCATCACCAACCCATACAAAGGTACATTTTAGACTAACATTGTATAAAAATAAATTTATTCGCTTCTATAAGTAATTTTCCAACCAAAGAATTTAGAACTGGCGCCTCACCAACTGTGTTACCCAGTTTGTAGTACCCTAGATAACACACAAGCAAAAAACCTGCCCTACCCTAATTTTCTCTGCCATTCCCATCCAGTGTTCACGGCTTGGGTTAGTCGGAGATGCACTAAGGGCTTTGCTTTTCATCACTAGTTTTCCTGCCGCGAAAATATATCACTGAGTTAAGCAAGTATAGCTTCGGCGAACCGCAGGAATTTTGATTGAAGAGATGTGGATTACAAGTTCTTCCTAACCTTTGGTGAAATAGTTCAATGATATCGACGCAATCTACGGATATTTTTAAAACAATAAAGACACGAAACAAACAACTTAAGGCCCGTTCAAACGGATCAAACACGTTGGTCAAACTCGTCCAACATTTTCGTTCGCGTGATCAAAAATACGCCATAATTTCGTGCCTGGTACTGAAATACAACATTGTTGGATGGTGTTGGATTCGTTTGAACACTCCAGCATCCAACACAATCCAACATTGATCAAACACCAACCAAAACCACCTAACAATGTTTAATCCGTTTAAACGGGCCTTTACACTAAAACTTACAACATCGGAAAACGTTTCTTAATATTTTTTTAAAAACAATCATCGAAGTTTGGCGAAAGGAATGTATTAGTTTCAGCGTTTTCTTTCAACCTCAACTTACTTCAGCTTTACTGACCCACTTTCGCTATCAAATATAGTAACCAATATAGTAACCAATAACCTGATTTATTCATATTACTATATCATTACACGTCTGCTACCGACATGTTCAACAAAATTCAAAAAACGGTTCAGGCAATTATTCGGTGCTACAAACACGAATAGAATTAACTTAAGGTATTAAGTTAATAAGAACCATTTCAATATTCACATCTTTCTGTACTTTAACTCTCAGCAGAGGTGTGTTGTGAAATCTCTTTCTCAGTAGGAAAGTCGTGACTTGGGGAAACAATCGAGGAGTCATCCAAAACGCTTTTCTTTGAACTCTTGACCGATTCCTCTTTGGAGTTCCAAAACTGTTGGAGTTCTCCTTTGGTATTTTTGCAAAACGTCTCAAACTCTTTCAGTAACTTAAGTGTTACCTCGCTATCGGCTGTCGCTGATGTTCTCCACCTTTTTGTCAACATAAAATTATTAATCCACAGAAATCCCACAGACGAGTATTCACTGAATGGCAAATGGGCCGTAGGCAACCGGGGGCTCGTACAGCTACGATTTCGATAACCTCCCTTTGGGCGTATTGTAAACCCCGCGTTATCACTGTTTGTTTCTTCATGTCTGGATTTAGAAGTAATTCGCACAAACGCGGCACCAGTGATATGTACATAGTCATTGTGACTGCACTGCACCGGAAGTGACGTGTAGTATAAGTGTGTACCAGACCCATAAGGGCAGTCTCGCAAAAAATCAAACCTGTGAAAAAAACACAAAGTCTCCTTTATTTTCTTTTATTTCCACCATGACTACCATACAATTAAACGTAGTCACGTTCAGCGGTTACAGAGGCAATATTCCGTTTCAATGTACGTTTCAGGAACACCATATTGTTTCTCTCTTTCCAAATTGTGGTAGGACCTTGTTTCAACTCAAGCCATCACTGATTAGTGAGGATTAGGTAAGTTAATTGACAGGACCCGCGTATGGCTCAAGATTTTTGGTCTTAACTAAAGGCTTTATAAATCACTTAAGGTCTACAAATTTCAGAAATGCATACAACTTGATCTGCACAAAGCCACATTCCATGAGAAGATGAACTTTTGCTCCATAATTGTAAGTAAATGAATGAGAAACGTTTTTGAAGTTGTAAAGGAAAAAGTATAATAACGTAAGGCACTAAGTTTCAGTGGTTAGGGCGTAAGTTTAATATACGCTCTGACTAGATTTCTATTTTCATATTCAACTTACCTACGCTTTCAACATAGCCAACTTGTTTGGCTGCTACTAATAGATTTAACCAACTAAACTAAATATCATAAGGCTATGTATTTACACACCGTCGCAGGATGGCTTCCTGAAAAAGAAATAACCTCATTCTCTGAGTTGATGGATCAAAACCTAAATAAAATATTAAAAAAGGTGTTAATGTTGAGTAACAACTTAAAAAAAGCTGATAACACCGTGTTATCCGTTATAATTTGTTTAAGGAAATAAGAAGCAATTGTTTTTTGTTTCAATTGCAGCTAAATTTTTAACTGCCAAAGATCTTCGCAGAATTTATATCAAAGTAGCTAGACTTCGACTAGCATGATTTCGGCTTGTTCAAATGTTGTCACTTTTAAGGAACAAATATCATTGAAAGCAATCTTTTACATTCCAAATCTGAACAGTAAACTTGAACGTAGTTGTAAGGAAGCAGGAGAAGACAACTCACATTTACTTCAAGAGTAATGAAATGTAATTACGAATTATCTATTACAGTTCCAATCACACAGAATTGTTTTAAAAGAAACAATTTACCAACCCTGAAAGAGATTTTGGCTGCCTTTCTCCAGACAACTGACTAAGTTGAGAGGTACAAATATTGGCAACCTTAGAGGGTCAGACTCGATACTTTCAGTATCTCCATCTGGGAACGGGCAAATTGGAGCTGGAATTAGCGAAAACCCATTTGATGAGGCTTTACGAGACCAGCTCTGGACCTGAAGATAAAATATCACCTAACGGTGAATAAGGTTGAATTATGAAAACTAATTTCTATATAATTCATTCATCTTCCCTTGCATCTTCTCACCTATCTATCCTTTCTTATCAATCTATCCATAGGTTAACTAATCCTTAAATACATACACAATTACATTTATCATGGCATGAGTTTGTACATCTCTCCATCCATGCATCAATCTTTCTTTAAATTCGTCCGTCTGTCATCGCGCCCGTTCATATATTCACCATTTCACACGTACCGTCCATCCACCTACCCACCTATAAACATGCTACTTAATATCTACCTATTAGTTACTCAAATTTGAATTTATTTGTCTACACGAACCTTTATCTTTTTTATATATAATAACATTAAATAATTAAATAAATAAAGCACGGCCCGCTCTAAAACTCTTTATGGAAAATTGCTAGTTGTAATAAAATATAGAAAAAAGTTAAGTAGGAAAGGTTTATGCGTGTCAGAAGCAAGTTTATAAACATAGTCTTAGAGTTACATGATTTATTAGTTAAAGTTTCAGCTTTAAAAACTAGAATGATACTTTGGTCGGGATTACTAACGGATAACAAAACGCCCGAAATTTAAATTGTTCGGCATAAAATCGCATATTACATAAAAGCGCAACTTACAATCAAATACCAAATAATTTGTTTCCTAACGCACCTGCCGTGCCTTTGTTCATAAATATAATGGTTGGACAGAGGAGGGAACAAATTTTTGGAACTCCAAACATTTGCTATGCTTGGGGGTACAAATTTTATGGCATACAAGAAGCTATTTTGTTCTAAGTTATAAAATATTGGACTGGATAACTTCAATATACGAACCATTTCACAAACGATGGAGCCTGTAGCAGCGATCCAGTGAACCTCTATCTCAAACGCGTGATCTGAAGAGTAGTTACCATGGTAACGGACAGTGCATCTTTCTGGGCGGTTACTCTTGCAATGGGGATCAGCGTCCAAAAAAACTGTTTTATACGCAGGGACACAATCACACTCTCCTGAAAAGTAAAAGAAAATTAACCTCCAACAGGAAATGGTAAGTTCCGATTGTGATTTTTTCCATGTAATGATTGCGTAAACTGTGCCAAATATGTATTAAAGAAGACTGGGATTAAGACAAGATAGGCATTCTAAAGAATGACACTAATCAGCTCTCCAGGAATTCTGTAGGCTAGAGCTTGCCTTAAGTCGCTCTTCAAAGTGTTGATAATTTCTTTTTTTATGCGCTTTTTAATAAGAAGATCCATTAATGGGATTTTTGAACACTGTGTGATGATCTCATCTCAACTTCCGATAGACAAACGTAATCTTTTTATTTCTGTTGGCTTTAACAAAACAACAAGAGTACCTAGTAAGCGAGGGTTAACAACTCAAGCCACACTTGGCCATGACTACCCGCCTCTGGAATTAAAAGCAATGATACAACAATTTTTTATTGTAAATAAACAGAAACTCACGAGAATGTAAGTTCTTCTGCTGGGTCATCAAATGTACAAGAGAAAATATTCTGAAACACCAGCAATTGTTGAAGTACTGTATCAGAGCATTCGGCCTCTATCCAGAGACCTTTATCAATGAAATGATAGCATTTAGTGTCCCGTCTCTGATACAGTACTTCAACAATTGCTGGTGTTTAAGAATATTTTCTCTTGTACATTCGATGTCCCAGCAGAAGAACTTACATTCACGTATTTCCACCAAGTATGGGCAGGATTGCCTTAAATCAGTCCGTAGATTAGAAGTGTTATATCGCAGACTCGCCAGATACCGTTGCCATCTCAAGTTCACTTTACATTAAAAGCAGTCTAATATAGTAAAGTAGAAGCATTATGCTTGTGGGATGTGGCTGGAATATTGAATATAACTGTGTTGTGGTAATGACACAGCCGTGAATATAGTACCTGTGAGTCTCCGTCTTCGTTGTCCTATTCCCTCAACGAAAGCTCAAAAGATTATTCGTAACACCGAACGAGCCCTTGTTTGTGAAGGATTAATAACATCAATTTCACCCTATGTTTCATCAATCAAGAAAAGGCCGATCTAGAAAACCAGCTTAAAGGGTTTCGTTCTATGAGCCATACAATGAAGTCATCGCGTTTACATCTATAGCTGAACAAGCAGAATATAAAAAGAACAAAAACAGACAGGTCAACAAGTTTAATGGTTAAATTCAAAAGTCTGGAAATGTCTCTTTAGATTTTTCTCAAAAAGAACGCTGGGTTGTAAACATGTCTTCGAGACAACACAATTGCCGAGACAGCAGTCCTTGAAAAAGGCTTAAATTTTGCGCCAACACCTAATTACATGCCCATCAGTGAAATAATTGTTTCTACCGAACAGGCCTGTTCTTTGTTATCGTTCAGTGAAACGGATCATAAAAAACAATCGAAAAAGAATTTGTCACCCGAACAATACACAACTTTAAAAAACCTAAAAAAAAAAGACTTCCATACGTCCAGCAGACAAAGGTAGCGCAACAATCGTTTTAGACAAAACCACGTACAATGATATGGCCAGTGAAATTATAAACAGCGACACCAATCTTAGACTAAGTTATGATCCCACTACTATGTATCAGAATCAACTCATCAATCATTTAAAAAATCTCAAAAAGAAGAATCACATTTCGGAGGCTTTTTACAAAAAAGTGTACCCTACAGTTTGTGATCCCCCTAGATTCTATGGCCTTCCTAAAATACATAAACCTTTGTGCCCTCTCCGTCCTATTGTTTCAGGAATAGTATCTGTTTGTCATTCTTTGTCTGCCGAATTAGCAAAAGTACTTTCTCCCATGGTTGGAAACACCCACTACCACGTTCGTAACTCGCAGGACTTTGCCTATAAGATCATGAACATCTCATTATTTCCATCTGAATCTGATATCATGGTTTCTTTTGATGTAAGTGCACTTTTCACGAGTGTTCCAGTAGATAAAGCTATTACTCACATCCGAAACTGTCTGGAATATGAACTTGGCTTAGAAGAATGTACTGATCTTTCCCCCATTACTATTGTCAGTTTATTACAGTTCTGTATCAACACTACGTATTTTCTTTACGATGGTGCCTTATATCAACAACGATCAGGTGCAGCAATGGGTTCTCCAGTATCCCCGGTAGTGGCTAATCTGTACATGGAATGGTTCGAGCAAGAGGCCCTTTCCTCTTATTGTGACACAGCTCCAAAAGTGTGGTTTCGTTATGTGGACGATACGCTTGTAGTTATTTCGTCTGAAGATTTTGATAATTTTTTCAATCACATTAACAGTATTGATTCTAATATTCACTTACGAGAAAGAACAAGATAATAAGTTACCCTTTTTGGACACTCTAGTTCACAGAGAAGACACGGGCGCTCTAAAATTAACGGTATACAGAAAACCCACACATACCGACCAATATTTGGACTTTGAATCATACCACCCAATTCAACATAAATACAGTGTTATACGCACCCTAACCAACCGAGCAAAGGTTCTTATCTCCGACCAAAAAGATCTTAAAGAAGAGTTGAACAGACTTACATCTGCATTACAAATCTGCGGTTACCCAAAATGGTCAATCAAAACAGCTGTGACTCCACACAGAAGATCGATGTCCGAAGAACAAAGACCCTCAGATGGAAATAAAATCATAGTTTTACCTTACTTCAAATGAATTAGTGAACAGCTACAGAGAATTTTCTACAAACATGGTTTCAAGGTGTGTTTCAAACCTTTACGTACTCTACGCCAACATCTAGTTCATGTAAAAGATCGTATTATTGATGAGCAAAAATGTGGAACTGTTTACAGCATCCACTGTAAGGACTGTAATGCAGAGTATGTCGGGAAACGGGGCGCAGACTCAGTACTAGAATAAAAGAACACAAAAAATCCGTCGCTTTGGCAGATTCAAAATCAGCCATCTCTGATCACGCCAACTCCTTACACCATGACATCGATTGGCCTAATGTTAGAATAATTGATCACGAGTCCCACTGGAGGCCACGAAAAATAAGGGATGCCATTTCAATTGTTAAACGTAAACCGGAAATAAATAGGGACTCTGGGTATCATTTGGCCCCAGTCTATGGATCCGTGTTGTCCCCTTTTAATGGACACTAAATGTTATCATTTCATTGATAAAGGTCTCTGGATAGAGGCTGAAAGCTCTGATACAGTACTTCAACAATTGCTGGTGTTTAAGAATATTTTCTCTTGTACATTCTTCTCTTGTTTTCACCCAACTTGTAACATGCATGTATGTTCACTTGGTAAACATAAGAGAAGTGTAATATTTTGGTATAGTCCAAGGGCCGATAATAAATTGAAATAAATCAACACTGGATTCAAATACATAAATTATTTTTACAATTCACAATTCATCATCTTACAATTAATTTATTTTTTACAATTCACCACATTAACCTGCCTCGACTAGCCATTGCTATTTGCAGGTTATGTGTATTTGTAATTTGTAAAGTTTTCTTTATAATAAATAAATTGTAAATTGTAAATAAATTGTAAATTCTACTTGGTAAAAACTCCACATGTATTTCTTACCATTTCTACCTTCCTTTGAAGAGCAAAATGCTCCACAAAAATAGCACTTCACATCATTATTTAATGCTACTGTATTTTATGCGAACTTTGAATTGTCCTGTTAAAAGTAATAAATAACATAATTTTACAAATTTAAGTTACGTATATATTTTTAGTTCTACGACAACAGTTTGAGAAAGCCCAGTCAATTCCTAGACAAACGTTGCTTCGACCCCAGACTAAGGAGTCCAAACAAATTTTTCCACTTGTCCTTGACTTTAATCCTCGCTTACCCAGCATTGGGAAAATTATTAACAAGTACAAACATCTAATTTATGATTCGCCATCTCTCAAAAAAAATTTTCCGGTAGGGTCCATCATTCCTGCTTTTCGTAGAACTAAAATTATCAAAGAAATTTTGAGCATTAAGCCTCGTAAGGAACATCGCGTGCCCGATCATCAGCGCGGTTGCTTTAAATAGACAGGCAAATGTGATCTATGTCGCAATTATTGCTGCCGCAGCGGAGCGAGCCTGAGCGAGCGTAGCAAGGCAGCGATCCTATTTCAGTAGCTAGCAAAAATCGAGATTTGATTACGACCACAATGCTTAGCGAGTGTCGAAAAAACAATAGATTTCTTTGTTCTTGATATCCCACAATGCAAAATTCTTTCTTACCACAATGCCTTGCGCGCCTACATTATAAAATCTTTGCATTCACGTGGAAGCGTCCTCTTCCTACGGCAGTCTACTAAAGCAAGTGACAACTTGAGGAGTTTTCGAGAAAAGGTACGTATTAAAAGAACTTATTTTGTGTAATATTCACTGTCTTATATGATCAGCATTTCAATTAGCAATTTAACCTTTTTATTTTGTATATTTCCTATTACAATTGAACTATTTACTGATGAGTTTTCAGTTTAAACAGTGACTCAGTGACTCATTCTTGGTCGCTTCGTTCTAAGTTCGCACCTCTTGCGTCCAACGTGACTTGAAACGTGACCACGAAGGAACGCTTGATCATGCCCTCGTGCTCTCTAGCGAACCTTGTTTAATTCATGAACTATTTTGTGATGATTTGTATTGGTGTATTATACGCCTCGTTGAAATGGTGTGTCAACGCCTCTGTTGGTTGCTCTTGTTTAAAACGTTTTTGCCGTTTAATACAACAATAATTCTCGTTGTGTTTTAGGATTTACTAATCTACAAATTTGCTATTGCTGTGCAAGCAAGGTTAGTAAGCTTACTTCCTTTTACAATGAATTGTGAAATACATTCATGCTTGTTGCCTTCATTCGTTCCTGTGGGTGAGGATTCTCAGGCATTCATGTGTTCGTTAATAAGTGTGCCATTGATTTCTGCTCATAAACCCAGACCCAATAAGCCGTTAGCTACTCCAACTAAGTTGTATTACATCCAAGGTGATGGCAATGGTTTTTTTCGATCAATGTCATATGCCATAACTGGTAGACAAATTTACCATCATATCATAAGAGAGAAAATTGTAAATCACATGCGAATCATAGAGCCATATTTAAAACCTCATAAATGGGTCCTTAGTCAGTTACTTAGAACAAAGTAAAATGATTCATGACTCAACATGGGCAACTGATATAGAAAAATTTGCTGCTGCTTCTTTATTGGATACAGACATTTATGTTTATACCAAAGTGAATTCTGCCTATAAGTGGAATAAGTTTTCTAAAACAATACTTGATGGTTCATTGCCTAAAAATACCTGTGCAATTTATATTAACCATACAAATGGAGTTCGTTATGATATCGTTGAAGATGTTTCTTTAAATTTGCAACAAGGTACAAAAAGAAAATCAAATGTTGTCAACATTTGTAAGAAACCAAAAACGTTGGTTGTTGGTAATAATGACAAAGTTGGACTTCCAATAACTGAAGCCAGACAGTCTAGTGCATTTTCAAAAAATGTGTTCAAACAGCAAAACAATGTCGACCACAAAATCAGTTCTTCTGACAGAATCGGTCATGTAGAGAAAACTGCTCAATATCAGCCAAAAGTTTTTGAAATTCTTAAGCAGATAAATCCCAAAAGTAATGTTGAAACCAGTGAGTCGTGTATTCTTGATAAGGCAACCACAGTGAATAGTACGAAACATATTTTCAAATTCCACAACTGTATTAAATATTGCATTTATCAATGTAAAGTGTGCCAAGAAGCATGGCCCATTAAAACAAAGCCAAAGTTTCCTGAATCTTTTGTTTGTTTGAGATGTTCAAGAGATAAAGCATCTCCTAAAAAGTTTTCAAGTGCTAATTTTATGATACCGTTAAATGTACCACCAGAACTGCAGGGGTTAACACAGATTGAAGAAATGCTGATAGCAAGAGCAATTCCTATAATGAGAGTTTATGTAAAACCTGGTGGGCAAAGAGGTTACAGTGGGCATTGCCTCAATTTACCACAAGATATATCAAAACTTGCTAATCGCCTTCCTAGATATTGTAAAGATATTCCATTGATTTTGGTTATAATGAAGGGTAAAAAAAATACATATAAAGACGTTTTTGTGAAAAGGGATAAGGTAGAAAATGCTTTAAATTGCTTAATTATAAATAATCCTGTTTATCGAGATGTAGAAATTGATGTTGTTTCACTACAATAATTGCCAGATAATGGTGTGCCTTCAGACTTGCATACAATAAAAATTAATGCTGATGTACCACTGGAAACATTTGATCAGGATAGCAATGAAACTGTTGCAGAAGATCAAATTTTTAATAAGCATACAGAAACCAGTAGCTTTCTACCCCAATGTTTAAACGTGCAACTTGAAAAAGATGCTATTCAAAAGGATTTTAGTTGTGAAGATAAAATAAATTGGCCAACTATTGGACAACTGCCTATTAATGAACATACAACACCATTTCTTGCTACTTCGGCATTTCCGACTTTATTTCCAGATGGAAATGGTGACCCAACTAATCCATCATTAAATAGAGATATCTCTTTGTCCAGTAAAATACAACATCTTATGAAATTTGCTGAATTAATCAATAGCAGATGGGTATATAGGTTTGCTACCCACCCTAGATTTTCTTATTGGGCTTAGAATATGATACAAAGACAGAGAATTTTACAACAAAGTAACATTTTCCTTAAGCAAAATCCTGGTGAATCTCATCTTACTATTGAGGAACTCAAAGATATGGCTTGTAATAATTCCTCTTTTGTTTTTGTGTCTAAACTTTCTAGATATGTAGGGAACATTACAGGAAGCTCACCATATTGGCATAGGGTGCGAGAAGACTTGAAGGCAATAATTGAACATAAACATGCTCCTACCATCTTTTTCACTTTTTCTTCTGCAGACATGCACTGGCCAGAGTTGCATTCACTTTTTAGTCAACAACCATTATCTCTTAGTAATGAGGATAGAAGACAAAATGTTATTAACAATCCTCATGATTGGTTTTTTACTAAACGGTTGGAGAGTTTCTTAAAACATTGGTTATATGATACACTTGGGGCTAAATGGCACTGGTATAGATATGAATTTCAAGCCAGAAGTAGTGTTCATTGCCATGGTACAGCAAAACTGAAATCTGATCCAGATCTTTGTAAATTAACTGACATCGCCCTAAAAAGATTTTTAGCTGAGAAAAAGGTGTCATCAAATCAGTATGATTCAAATGATATTTTGGATATTGAAGAAGGCAAAATAGCATCTTCAAAAATTTGTGCATATGTAGATACTTTAATTTCAACATACAATCCTACACCTCCTGAGTGTGGTTGGACCAAACCAGTTCTTCACCCATGTAGAAAAACTCATGATGACATAGCAAAGGCTGATAATGAAAGTGATTATATTGATCTCTTGAATACTGTTCAACGGCATACACATTTTAGTACTAAATACTGCTTAAAAAGGAAACCTAATGAAAACAATGTTCAGTGTGGCTTTAATTTTCCATTTCCCTTGTGTTCTGAAACAAAATTAGAGTTCGAAAAAGTACATACTAAAGATACCAGTCTGCAATACAGAGCAAAAGTAATAACAAAGAGAAATGATCCCAGGTTGAATAATCATGAACAAGCTCCACTTTTAGGCTGGAGAGCAAATTGTGATATCCAGATTATACTTGACCATCATGCAGTTGTGGAGTATCTTTCAAAACATGCTGCCAAGGGAGAACCTAGATCGTCAACGTTAAAAAACACTTTTAGTGCTGTTATCAAAAATGCCAATCCTCAACTTGACCCTCATAAAACCATTAAGAAAATTGCAATGAAAACGCTAGGTGCTCAAGAAACGATGCACTTGCTCCTGTCTTTGAAATTGTATGGTACAACATTTACTGTGTTGCCAATAAGTTTAAATGGGTCTCGTCGTATACAATTAAACTGCAAGGACACAGGTTTTGGAACCAAAGATTCTTTGCTGGATTGATATGCCAAGCGTATTGCTCAAGGAAAAGAGCTTTCCTGACATAATAAATCTCAATTTTTTGGAATTTGCTACAGAATATGTGATAAAAAAAGGAAAGCTAGAAACTCGATCACCAAATGTTGTTCCAAGAATTTTTCCCACCTACAGCTCAAATCCTAAAGGTGAAAATTATGGTTTATATTGCAAATATCAACTATTGAAATACAAACCATGGAAAGATTCTCCAAATGATATATGGGGTACTGTTAACCCAGATGACTCTACTTTAATTCTTAAGTGGCAAGAATTTTTAAAAACAGAATATGCCCAACAGCATATCCCAGATTGGAAAGTCAAATTACAACAGGCATTTCAAAATGTTCAACAACCTTTAACTGAAGAAGATGATCCTCAAATAATTGAAAATTATTGATGATTGTTTCTGATTACCACAATTTAAGTAGCAATTTTGATTCTGACATTTCAAATGACAATACATTTGACTGGCATTTGGATAGTGAGAAGTATACAAATCAACAGATAGGAGAAATGCCAAATTGGATTAAGTCAAACAAGGCAATTTTTCAACAAGAACATATGCAGATTGACCATAACATTGATATAAATAATTTCAGTGACAGACAAAAGTTAGCCTATGACATTGTAATCGCTCATTCAAATGCAAGTATGAAAGAACCTCTCTTATTTATCATAAATGTTGATGCAGGAACTGGAAAAAGTTACCTCATTAACAGTCTAAGAACATATCTTGGTAACAGGTGTATTATTTCTGCAACAACAGGCAAAGCAGCCTATAATATTAATGGTGTGAAAGTTCATTCTGTTCTTAACCTCCCCATTGCCTCAAGGTCGCAACGTGCATTAACAGGAGAAAGCCTTAGTCGTTTGCAAAACAGTATTTTGAATGTTGAATATTTGCTTATTGATGAATATTCTATGCTCGGACAAACGACTTTTGGATGGATTGACCAACGTTGTAGACAGGCAACTGGCAAACAGCAACAGTTATTTGGTGGGATATCTAAAATCTTAGTTGGAGACCCTGCAAAATTGCCACCAGTTTGTGACAAACCATTGTACCATTCTAAGCCCTCAAATCAGGTTGGAGAACAAGGTCATATTGCTTACCATATTTTTGACAAGGTTGTTATTCTTACTGTAAATCAGAGAGTTAAGGGCTCAAACTCGGAACAGGTTCTATTTCGTCAATTGCTTTCTAGACTGAGAGACGGAGAAACAACTGAGGATGACTGGAAATGTTTGTTAAAAAGGCAACCAGCAAATATAAAAGATATCATTAGTTTCAAAAATGTTACAAGGCTCTATTATAGTAATGACAATGTGGCAAAATAAAATTATGAACAGTTAATACAACTTAAAAACCCAGTGGCACAAATTATTGCCAGACATTCATCTCCTAGAGCTTGTACCATAAGTTCCCAGGAATTTTCTGGTTTGGAACCAAGTATCTTTCTTGCCAAGGCTGCACTTGTTATGTTAACAATAAATTTGTGGCCTTCAGTAGGGCTTTGTAATGGTTCTACAGGCACTGTTATAGATATTATTTATTCATCTGAACACCAGCCACCATTGTTACCAATTGCTGTTATTGTGAACTTTGACAATTATTCTGGTCCTTCCATCACAACCATTCCAAATTGTGTTCCTATTTCTCCAATAACCATAACAGTAAATCTTGCTGGCACTGTTCATGAAAGACAACAAGTCCCATTGAAACTAGCTTGGGCACACACTATTCATAATAGTCAGGGTCTAACATTGAAAAAGAGTTGGGTTGATATTGGGAAAAAGGAAAACACATTTGGAATCACATATGTTGCAATTAGTCGTGTTAAAAGCCTGTCATCTCTTGTTATAGAACCTATGTCATTTGAAAGACTTACGTCTATCAAGAACTCTGAAGCCCTGACATTTCGTAAAAAAGAGGAATACAGATTAAAACAACTTTCTGAGCAGACAATTGCTTGTCAAAGCATGAATTAAGTGTTCTAAGTGTATTAAGTGTTCTGTTTCTATAATTTCGTTCCTTTTACATCTTCTGTTCACAGAAAACCACCAAGTATGGCAAATTCTACAAGTATCATATTAAATTTGCCTTTCCAACTAATAACACAAATTCAAACACACACACTGTAGGCACATTTCAAAATGTGCATTTATTTAAAACATGGCATACAATAAATTATTCTTTCTCTTTTTCAAAAATATGGAAAGCTTTATACATGTAGATGAACCTGACAATTTCGATAAAATACAACTCTAATTGTGTTTCTCTTTTTTTATCAGAACATGAAATAAAAGGATCCAATGTAAAGGCTGAATTATCAAAAAGTAAGTATACATGTATACTGCCCAATGTAAGTTGCTTCCAGAATCACTGAACTGTTCACATCTATCAAGAACTAAATCTAGTGTATTATGAATTTGAGTTAACCTGTGACCTATTAAATGGATTGAATTCTTCCTAGAATGTTGCTTGTGTTAGACTATTGGTAAATTCAATTTTTTTTGGATCTGAACAGTTGTAGGATATGGTAATAAAATTATGATTAGATATATTCGATGTTTGAATTTTTAGATAAGATCTAAAATAGGAAATAAATGCACTGATTAACTCGAGGATCTCTCTGATTCGTCAAAAGATATGTGACAGATGTATCCTGAACCTCATCAGAAACAACTGACAGTTTGCCCATTCTTTTTAATTCCAGAAATTTATATTGATATATTTTTCCACAGCGGACCCAATAATAGCCTACCTCCACGATTTGTCGCCAATGAAGACAAGTCAGAGAAACAACTCCTACTTCGAAATGAAGCTGCAAACTGAAACTGAAACATATAGAACTGTATGTTTTTCTCCAGAAAAACATAGACATTTCAAATCTAACTACGAGTCATCTTCACCTGTAAAGATAACCAACTATAATTTAAAGAGAAATGCATCAACAGATTGTGTAGAAATACACATCAACAAAAGCACAAAACTGGAAGACCCAACAGCAGGAGAAATAAACTTTGATCTGCAAAAGCCTGTCCAACCTGCCGAACCAATTGCCATCACAGATATCCAGACAATACTTCAAAGCCCATCTAAAGGTCCTGTGACTGTGACAGGAAAAGACCTCTTCCTTGGCCAAATCGAGAATATCTTAACAAAAGGAAAGATGTTAAAAAAGCAAGAAACTCTTCTTACAGACAACTCTGCCTCAATAAGATTGGTATTATGGGAAAACGAGATAACAAAGGTTAACTCTGAATCCGCCTACAAACTTATCAGAGTAATGGTAAGAGAGTATAATGATAATAAGTATTTAACTGTAAACAAACAGACAATTGTTGCCCGAATAAGCGAAGAATTCACACGACAACACGAAAGTGACTTACAAAAGCAATTCAACACAGCACAGTGCCCAGCAGAAGGTGTGAAAAACCTGGTCCGTTTCCTTTCATGCTACAACTGCTACACCAAAGTGGCCTGGTGCCTCCACCAGATAAAAAGATTGTAACCGGTAGCGAATGTGGCCTCTCTTAATTGCACAGTAAGTGCAGAAACAGATTCTATGCAACAGCACAGTTCACCTCGCAAACACATGAATCCGTAACCTTAAATTTGTTTGAAGACAAATTAGAGAAACTATATGAGCTCTACAAGACGCAACATGATGTCTCTATGACTTTAAAAGACTTCACAGATGATCAAATTTTAGAAATGATCTTGACGGTGGAGGCAACAGTAACTTACAACGATAACAACAATGTTCTTTCAATTCAAGGAATGCAGTGATGTCCTAAGACTTTATTATACAATGAACATTAATCACATTCAGATATAATAAATAAATAAATACCGTTTATTTGCCACATTGCAGGATGAACTGAATTAAAGGGCTAAAAATACAATAAATATATAATTAAGACTCTATTATAACAATAAAAATATATCCTTATCTACTTATCTGCTTCTTAAATTCAGTATACAAGTGGTCAAGGACAAATTAAGGGCGCTGCAAGTTATCTTCGTTTTCCAATTCTTACTGTATTTTAATGTTACAGCATATTATTAAGTGTTTGTTTTAGTTATATAATGATTGGAATAATGGGTCATATATATTTGTGTCCATTATTTTGGAGTGTTCTCTTTCTGTTAGTGGTTTCGGCTTCTATGAAGCACAAAGTTTTTAATCCGACCTAACTGCCATTTACCAACTTGATGTGCTAAGGTGCGTGATAAATCTAGTAACTAAAAACCTACTTGAAAATAAAGGTTGTTTAGTGACGGTAAAGACATATAGTTTTAGTTATAAAGTACTGAAAACATTTTTTAAGAGTAATCTTAACGAAAGATTGAGAGGAAATACGTAGTATATTTTTCACCTAATAAATGCTTGTTTTAAATGAAGTTGTTCGCTATATATCCATGATACAGGGTCTGATTTTCGATACGCGAATTACACTGACAGATTTGTTTAATTCTTCTTTTCAAGTCCAAGGGCGGGCATGGTTGGCGCAGTTAGTAAGATATCTACTTTCCGACCACAAGGTCTCAAGTTCGATCCTGGCTCTGTCGAGATTTGAATATTTGTGTGACCTTGTTTCCCACCTAAGGTAACTCAGCTTTCCATCCTTCCAGTAATATATCAAACACGAGAGACAGTGTTTCATCACATTTCCAAACACTGAGAAGATACTTGAAAATACGACGCGCAGCGGAGTATTTTTGACGAACTTCGAGGTGTTTGGAAATATGATGAAACACTGTCTCGAG
>JANCMA020502697.1:0-10472 GCA_024336925.2 Zoanthus solanderi | reverse complement strand
ATTCTGAAATTACAAATTTGATAAAAAAATTCTGAAATTACAAATTTGATTTTGAAATTTTATTCTAAAATTTAAAACAAATTTATTCAGAAATCTAAAACGTGATTCTGAAATTTAAAACTATTTGCAGAATCAAGTCTTAAATTTAAAAATCAATTTTTCAAACTTTAGAATCAAAAGTATAAATTTCAGAGTCAAACTTAAAAATTTTTAAACTGCATGTGTCATTTAAATGAGTTTTGAGCTACATGGAACATCATTTAACCCCTACAGTTCAAAATCAGAAAGGGAACTCTCAATCATATTAGCAAAAGACACTGATAGATGGACTTCATTCTGTACAAATTAGAGTACACACATGCAAGTACTTTTTTTATCTCGAAACAGAAGATAATCAAGAACTACAATGTTAGAAATCAACATGTTGAAAACAAAAGGAATAATTTCTCATTTCATAATAAAACAATTTGCTCCTCTCATTTGGATGCTTGAAAACTCCCAAGATTAAATCCAGTAATTAGCGATTCTTAGTCAAGGTGAAATGAATGTTGAGGAACACCTAGTCTGTTCCAGTGGCCATAGCGAAGAGATAAATAAAAAACTTCTAGTTTCTTAGAATATTTCATTTTTACTGGCCTGGATTTCCCTAAAACTACTCTACTATAACCACCGTCTTTCTCCCTTTTAACAAGTAACTCTTCCTCCTCCAACTGGCGACTATACTTGTTGTTCCAAGACAACACCATTTTCCTAAAATTACCTTCGTCAGTCATCACTATTTCCTCCACGTGAGAGGTACTTCTGGTCAATTGCCCCCAGCCGCAGGCAATAACACTGGCCTTCAGAGTGTCAAATAGCTCTAGTGGGAGGTTTCGTTTGATTCTTATTTCCCAGGGGGTTCGCAGTGATGGGGAACGTTTTAACAATCTGCATATGCTTTTGTTCCACCTGTACATTTCTCTTGCCAGCATTCTAGAGGGCTGTGCGAGGAAATACTTATATCGTCGTTCTTCGGGATACGTATGATGCTTAACGACAGCCCTCGATAGCTGCAGCACATCATTGCCGATATCTCTCGCTAGTTTTTTATCTCCTGCATTGGAAATATAAGCACCGACAGTTTCGTGTAATTTCACAAGAAACTCCGCCATTTTGAAAAGGCACACGAATAAAAATTTTGCGAAATACCGCTGATTTAAGTTTTTACTGCAGGCTAACGAGTGTGCCGATTTCATGCCCACGCTAGCCCGGCGTGGAATGATTTTTTCTCGTTCCAGATAGCCTACGGACTCGCACAAACTGCTAAAAGGTTGGGCTCACTGGGCTTCGATTTTCTGGATGTGCCGCCACATGTGGACCACGCAATACACTTGATCTTCCAGGGTATAGGCTTCTCGCGATTGATAACTGGCCAGTTCACCAAAAATGTCTAGACGGACTCGTTCTTTGGGATTCCCTATCCATTTCTGCCAAAATTGGTCCCTGTTTTCAATCTTCCAGGCACGGCAATAACCTAACAGATCCTCGTACTTTTCGTTCTCCATCCTATTTTTTCTGAACAATAATAAAATTTTTTTTCTCTCCACCCCGCTATTTATTCGTTTTTTCATGATGACGTCATTTCCAGGGATGACGTCATGCGTTGCTAGGGACGACGTCCTGCGTTGCGAGGGGTCTCAGCTGATCGATGACGTCATTTTCCCCGGGAACAACTGATCAATCAGCTGATCGGTTGCCATGGCAACCTAAAATTCCGCGAAAATAGTTGAAGATCCCTTGATAGCACTACTTTTGGTCTCCCTACTGCACCACTTGAAATGATTGTTGGTGGCTCATATTCATAAATAGCTATTTGCGTACAACGAGAATTATTTCCATTCTTCCTTGTCCAATGTAACATTAAAACACGAACATTCCTTAAAAGACACTGCATGAAAGGTAAACATTCTGGGTTGGATGCGATGAATGCAACTTGCTGTAGTGCAACAATAGCATATTCCATTCTTATAGCAATACTTTCTCTAATGTCCGTATCTCCAGTGTCCATATTATGTTCATATTCATCGAGTAAATTGGCAATCGATTCAAAAAATAGATCCCAGTATATACTGTGGTCCGCCATTTTGAATGCATTACAAAGAAAAACTGGGAACGAGTTTGCTCGACTTGGGCTTCCTGTATATTGTTGACAAGTTTCATGGTTTGTTGACACGGAACGGGGCTTTGTCGACAAGGTTCTGACCTTGATCGACATAGATATTTTGGGGGTTGAGCTTGAATTCCAAAGGTAATTAAGATTGGTCGAGTTAACGTTTCTTGATCTTGAATCGATCTTCTTAAATGTTCAATTTATAAATTTTGTTGATTCTGAAAGTATTTTCAGACCTTGATTCTTGGCCTAAAGTAGCTTAATCTTTATTGAATTACTTGAAATTAAATCAATCATCTTGTGAATTACAAATGTGCTTGAGTTGAGCTTGAATGAATCTTCCTTGAATGTGAATGACTTTCCTAACCTTGAAGTTTGCACCAAACGGCCTACTATACCTCGCTTTATTTGCCACAGGTACAAGCTTTCAGCTGGTGGAAACCACATTCTCCTTCCCATAATTGCTCATCTATACAGTGTTGCCCTCCCAAAGCCCTCATTCTTCTTGCATATTCTGCAGGATCATTGCACTACTGTAGACAACAGAAATGGTTTATTCTAGTATTCTTTATAAATGTATCAGATAAGCAACCACATGTTTTGCTCTGTCGCTTACATGCACACTTGACATGTTCAACGTCTGGAAACTTTTCTTTTAGTCTTGCAATTTGGGTAGCAGAGAACTGTTTTTGTTTAGCCAACTCCTTCAAATTATTTCCATGTGCTCGCCCAACATGTTCTCCACACTTGAATACCTTCCTTGGCTCCGCCCCAAACACCTTCTCCACTGACTTCAGTGAACTAGAGTCGCCATCCTGCCACACCACTTCCACTTCACACCCTTCGTCCTTTGCAGCCTTGTAGCATTGATCAGCTAACACTCCATCGATTTTGAAGTTCCTTCAAACAGTTCCTCTTCTGTTGCCACTTGATCTTTGCCACGCATACATTTGTGGCCAAACCATAAAAGTCTTCCAGTTAGATAATTTTTAACCACAAATGATCCATTTTTGCTAAAATGGCCTCTGGTATGCCAAACCCCATCCGCAGTTACTACCGCTCTTTTCCAATTGCCAAGCTTCATGTCACTCAAACCTTTCATGTTTTCCTACTCTTCCTCATACATTTTATTCACAATGTCATACATGGGATGATACATTAGCTTGACAACTTCATAAAATCGGTTTTTAGAAAGAGCATTGATCCCAAGACACTGGTTTAGGGTTCTGTTGAATTTTGCAAAGCCGTGTCCAGTAACAATGAAAGAAACTGCGAGGGCAAGTCTAACAACAGTTCGTTTTGAATCTTCCACGATAGCAGAACCTTTAAAATTCAATTCCCTTGTCTTGCAGCCTGTGCAAGCAAATGTTACATTAATTGTACCACCACGACCCAGAGTTTCCACCTTAGTTGGTACCAAAAATCCTGAAAATTAAAAAGCCTGAGTTAATGTATTTTAGTACATTTATACAAGAGAAATATCCTAAATGGCATATTCAAAAAATAATATAATGCACATACCAATGTCAAGCCAGGGCATGGGAAAACTGGGATTTTGGAATATCTGACCATCTCAAACACTTCTTGACATAAATTTATGTTACTTATTTGGGTTATTTCGACTAAGGTTGTGGGCACGTGAACCGATATTTTCTTTCTACTGACATTAAACAAAATTGACAATTTTCTTAATTTCTGTTCAAAATTCTTGTACATACTCAGACCACCCAAGCTTAACAATGATGATGCATAAATTTCAAAATGATTCATTATATATCATCTGTATTATTATGCCTGGAATGCCTATGGCTATTGCATTTGATAATTGAGTAACAACTGCCATATTTTAAAATTTTCCTTTAGACCTGATACTGGCCATGGATTGGCTTGTTGCCAGAAAATTTTCCCTTATTTCAAGCTGCAAATATGGGCCAACCGCGGACTTCCAGGACCGAGGTCAAATATTTGGCACACAATTTTGCTGCGCAAATGTCGTAACTGTTTCACATTCACCAAATCGACTCGAAAAGTATTCGTGGAGGAAGGAATAAAAAAGTTTTAAACAATATTTTTCAAAATATTTTGCAACTAAATGAGATATGCAAAGAACATCGATTAATAGAAGGATTCCCAACTTGACCGCGGCGACAATTATTTTGAGCAGGTATGTTTTAATTTTTGTTTTCAATAATACATGGTTGTAAGATAAAGTTATTCTTGTAAACTTTATTAAGCAATGTCGTTGCATAATCAGTTTATTGTTATAGATCAGTTCCACTGTGAGTTAAGTATTTTGGAAAGGTCTTGTGGTGGGGTGAACCTGGAGAAATCAATTGATCAGGTCCAATTTGCTAATAGTATATTACAAAAAATGTTGACCTTTGGCTAACTGAATCATAACAATAGCTAGAAAACCAAACGAAAATGCTCATTTCGAGAAAAACTTGAGCTTTTTATAAATTCATAACAAATATTTTGAAAATTGATTTAAAAAATTATCGGGATGTCGAATTCTTCATGCATCTTACTGATGATATTAGCAATGAAATGAATTAAAGTCTTCTTTGACTTCTAATATATCCAAATGTAAAAGTAACTTGTCTTTTTAACAAGTATTAAGTTAATTAAATGCACAATTTCGTGAACATGTGTTAAATTTAATTTCTTGCCACGAGAAAGTTTTCCGTAGACTTAGAGGTGATTGGCTAGGTACCGGAAAATTTTCTTTTAGTAGTTAGAAAAGGGGCATCCGAGCCGGATTTTGGTACGTTACTTCAATAGTGATTTTACGTATCAAATCTCTCGTCAAATATGGCATAAAAAGGGGAATCCCGTAATTTATATAATTCTCAGATTTTATAAATTCATAATCCTTTTTCACAAACTCATTAGATATGAAAAACATGATTGACAGGTAGAGATTTCATAATCCGTCTTCACAAACTCATGGAATATGGTGTTCCCCACCCCCACCCCCTCAGTTTTTTCAAGGATCCAAATTTAATTTATTAGGAAAAAACTGATATTTGAAATTGGTGATTGGTTGAATAAGTTAAAGACTGTCAATTATTATAGAAAAATGACCAATACGCGAGCTTAAGAAAGAGTGAAAGAAACTCGAAAAAGAGTGGACAATTTAATGACCCAAGCCAGAGAGCTTGTTATAAATAACTTTGAAGATATGACCACATTAAAGTTACAGAGGGTTGTTCATCAAGCTAGGAACAGACCAGTACCAGCTCCACGCCCACCACCAGATCAAATCATTCGAAATCGGCCAGTACCACGTCCTAGAAGAGGTAGACCAAGAACAGCAGCTCAAATTTTCTTATATTAGAGAAATCAACCAATACTCAGACCAACTCCTCCCACTAAAACAGGAAATGTTGAATCAATAAAACAGCTGCAAGAGTTGTTGAACCAGTCAAAATTCAATTAGCCAAGTTTGCTGACTGGATTCTATCCTATGTTCCTGAACCTGTAAAAAGAACGGTAAATGAACGTGTGGAAAAGCTAAAGACTAAAGTAAACGAGATATTTGAAAGAATGAGAAGTGATAAATTTAAGCCTAGAGAACACGAAGCAATTTTAAAAGGTTACATGAAAACATTCAGGATAGATGGCCGGAAAGGTGTAGCTTATCAATAATATCAATGATAATCTCAAAGACCTCGTAAACTCACTGAAGTAACCTATCAAAATAAAATGCATACTCAAGGCTAAATTTCAAAAAACGAATCCAGCCACAGGTCGTGTTGAATATACGTGCTCTCAGTTCCACAGCCGTGTGGATGAGGTATATGATGGTACCGATATCACTGAGCTGGTAAATATTATGACAGAGCGTATACTTGAAAATATTGCCACATTTCAGAAAAGTGGTTCTGGATGGATATTTGATGACGTAATATCCTTTGATATCCGCAATGGATCGGTTTGAAATGGTGGCTGGAAGCAGCTATATGGTGGAGCTTCCGAAGGCTTAGCTGCAAGACAAGGCGTGATCAATCCAGATAATAATGAGGATAATGAGTGCTTCAAGTGGGCTATAGCCTAGAATATAGAATATCCTAGTAATAAAAACCCTCAGAAAGTTACCAAGCGAGTAAAAGAAGCATCAAAGAATTTTAATTGGGAAGAAATAAATTTCCCAACACCCAAGATTCATATCTTTGAAAAGAATAATCCTGAATATGGAATAAATGTTTTAGGTTATGACGGAAAGTATGTTTACCCAGCAAGAATTGGCAAAAAGTATGATGGTACTACTAATTCTCAAAATTATAAACCTTCCTCTCCTCAAGTATCAGAAGAATAGCCACTACATGTAGGTCAAAAACATAAGTAGATTATTAACTCCTCAAGCTATAAATAAATATGGTAAAGACACTACTGTATAAGATGTTTCAGCCACGTCTATTTTGAAAAATCACTAGAGAAACATTGAGTTATGTTCGAATCATGATGCATGCAGGGTGGAAATGCTAGTGAATGAAGATGGCTCACCACAACATCTTGAGTTCAGAAACATACAAAGGCAAATGAATCACCCCTTCTCCATCTATGCAGACATGGAATGTTTCCCAGAGAAGTTAGATACGTGCACCCCAAACCCCAACCAAAGTTACACACAGAAGTATCAAAAGCATAAATTATCTGGAAACGGGTATGAGATCAAGTGCATAAATAACAAGATTTATCCACCAAAGTTTGTACAATATACAAGAATGTCACCGGATGAAGACATCTCCAAAAAGTTCTTTGATTCGCTGAAGGATGACATCCTAGATCTTTGTGAAAAAGTCAAACCTATCTATCCAACACCAAATAAAAGTAAACGGAAGGATCGGGAGAAGTTTGAGAATGCGACAAAATGTCATATCTGTAACGAACTACATGGAGATGACAAAGTGTGGGACCACTGTCATACTGGAAAATAAACAGACGCTTCTCACTCACATTGAAAGCTAGAACTACTGACTCCAAAATTCATCTCTGTCTTCTTTCACAATCTCTCGCGTTATGATGCCCACCTTTTCGTGAATAATCTTGGTATGGTTGAAGGTAATATAGACTGCATCCCAAAGAATGAGGAGAATTATATCTCCTTCTCCAAGGAAATTGTGATTGGGAAATACATAGATAAGAAGGGTAGGGAGAAGGATGAAAAACACGAAATACGCTTCCTTGACTCGTTGAGGTTTATCCAATACCCCCTTGCCAAGCTAGCATCCTATTTGACTAGAGATTCTTTCACAAATCTATCAGAATCATACCATGGAGAAGAATTGGAGTTACTCATCAGAAAAGGTGTATTTCCTTATGACTGGTTCGATTGTTTTGATAAACTTAATGTAACAGAACTACCACGCAAAGAAGCTTTTTACTCTAAACTTACAGACGAACACATTTTAGACGAGGACTATGCTCACGCACATTCAGCATGAAAACCATGCGTGGTTAGCATCACTTATACACTAATTAGTATTCTTTCGTGACAGGAGCTTGTAGTATTGCTGAGTGTTTTGCACATTCTCGAGGTGGCCTGACTACAATGACTCCATTCTTCCTTTAAGGATTTAATCACCAAAGCGCTGATTCCTTCTTCTTTGGTTTCACAGGACAGTATCTTTGTCCTGACTCTACGTTCTTAAGAATTTGAAATGTTTTTGGGAAGAACGTTTTCTTCACAATTGCTATTTCTGCTATATGCAGCTCAAAAACACTTAAGGGGGAGCTATGGATAAATTGGTTCAAATAACACCACTACGTTTTCATGCAACATGTTGAATTTAATAATGAAAACCATGCAACACCATATATTTTCTGAAACTCTAGAGCGTATAGTACAAGACTCTTTTGGTTTTTGCCCCACAAATCATATCGGCAAGCACTATCAGGGTTTCAAATTATACAACCATGGACCGCTTTTTCAAAAGGTTCCTTCATGCCCCCCGAAATTTTTGCCTAAGAACTTAAAGAAACAGCTTCAAATTATCAGGGCTTGATGAGTTGTAAGTGCTCTATACTCCTATGATGGTAATTTGTGTTATCGGTATTGGTTGCTATAGTAACCAGGTTTGAATATTCATAAAACAAAATGTAACATCACTCTTTAGGAAATAGATGTTTTTTAAAATGCCATCATAGAAACAGAGCATTCTAATAACATTAACTGAGAAGTTGAAGAAAATCCATAAAATCCATACCAAGACAAATTCGGGGGACAAAATATCACTACGAAAATATGTTTTTGAGAAAACGCCTATAAAATTTTGAAACTGCTGTTACAGTTCTACCTAACCCATATTTAGCTGTTAGTGAACAGTTTCTATTTTTTTTTCTTTTTGATACAACTTAGAAGTTGCAAGTCTCTTTTTTAGTGTTTGGAACACATTCTAGCTCCTCGTTGAAACCCCCACTAATATAAGGCGGAGCCTCACTTTGGTCTTGTTGCAATAGTTCTCTTTATTTTGCGTGGCAGACAGCTTGCCTGTACTTTTTTGCTTATTGGCTTTTATCAGTGACTGATTTATCCTTTTTTTGTCATTTTTTGTGCTTTGTTTCAATATTTTGGCTCCAACAGGGATTGTCATTTCATACATAACTGCTTGCCGACCACTTGCTCCAACCTTGAAATGAAGGGATGCGGACCCTGCTCCTATCGCAATGTGTCTGTATCTTTTCTTTTTTTGTTTTGGGCACCTATTCCATACTAATGCGTTCAAAGATTCATTTGCATTCTGGGAAAATCCCGGAACACATCTCAACAATTTTTAATCAGTCGGGCGAATGAAAAGAGGCTTTTTAACAGTAATACGGTTGGCACAATCCTTGATAGTCTGATCCAAAGATTGCTGCAGCTCTTTTAAAAAGTATTACTCGTGCATAAATTAGAAACAAATGCATTTCCTAATCCTAACATGTTATTTTTTCAAACAATGCTTTTCAAAACGTAAGTAAAAAAGCTCATTACTATGCAACTGCAACTGACTCTTATATGTACTTTCACAGTACACATATACTCCAGGGACAAGCTCAGTTCAAGATACCGCAAATGATAAAGGCAAACTTGATAAGAAAACAAACAAGCCAAAAGAAGCTGACTTCATACTTTAGATAAAAAAAATTCAAATATGAAAGTTGAAGAGAGTTTTAGATGAAATAACAGCGTTAACTGGTTTTGTTTGCCTCTAAACAAGCATTGTTTCAGCCTGAAGGTTGAATTTCCATTGCAACCTTTAAATGTTTGCTAAATAAAAGCCTGAAATGTCTTGGCTCCTGCAGTGCACAATGATAAGAGTCAGATTCTTAACAACATGTTAGTAATAAAAATGTAAATTCTACACTATCAAAGCATAATGATTTGAGTGTGACATGAGCAATTTTGAGCTCCAACTTTATTCAAAGTTCTTTTTATCAATTACAATTGTAATTGATCAAGTAATTGATCAAGTTTACGGGGAAGCAATTTAATAGCTTTGCACAACACATATCAAAACTGATGTACGATTTCATACTATCCAAAATTGTCCCTTTTCAGTTAGATTCATCCTCAATATAGCTTGTTTATAGTGCAAAACGGATAAATTACTAACCATCTTTGAAAAGAATATCATTTCTGCATAATTGATTGCTTCTCGAGTCATTGTGTGTCACCTATGGTGCTGAGTACGCAGTCGGCCAGATCTCCATAAATGTACTCTTGGTTTTCTGCCTCATGGTACTTTTCCCCAATAGAGATAATTAATCCAACACTCTTTGTGGCCTCTGCCTGTGCAGCACTCAGGGCTCGCTCCTTCAGCATTCTTTCCCTACCCCTTAATGGCTCTCTTGGAACAGAGAATGGCACAAGTGCCAATCTTGATGATATTCTGCATATAAAAAATGACATCTTAAAATATCACCACTTTGTCATAATTCAACAAAAATGTCAATTTTGTCAAGCCAGTAAAAATTCTAGTTTGCTCTTCGCTTCAATATCATAAAAACATAGAAAGATAAAAGTCCTTCTCCATAACCACAAGCTTGCAAAAATTACATTCCCTCATAATTGAGTCATAAGCGTGACTATATTCTCTGACATTCAAATATCAACTGGACAGATATTTTTAATTTCTCAAAACAATTTAAATAAAAAAGTAAAAAACAGACTGGTACTATGTTATGCATATATTTTAGACTTATTTACAGACTGAATTACAAATCAAACAGTAGAATTATACAAGTAAAGTAGAAGCGTTATCCTTGTGGGATGTGGCTGGAATATTAGATATAACAGTGTTGTGGTAATGACACAGCCACTAAATAGGGCACTATGGCC
>JANCMA020502592.1:0-10473 GCA_024336925.2 Zoanthus solanderi | reverse complement strand
CTCTTAAAATAACTGAATGCAACCGCACTTCAGTCTCCACTCGTACCACGAGTAAAGGCTTAATGAGCCTCTTGTTCCTTTCCAAATTCTCCTTCACTTTTTTCTTCCGAGGCTTAAAAGGTGACCACATTACCTTTTTAAGCAAACATGAAAAATACAAAAAAAAAAAAAAAAAAAAGAAAAACATATTGAAAAAAAATAGCAATAAGAAGCTTGGTAATTAAATGACCGAAATAAACATTGCAGGGTGTTCGCTGTCTGATAAACCAATCAGAACGCGCAAAAGTGCTTATCAATTGTTTTATCGATACTAGTGTTAAAATATTCATTAAAAGAATCGTAAATAGAATGCTGCAGCTTAATCTTAGTTTCGAGAGACAAACTTAAAACACACCAAAAAATAGTTTTAATCAGATTGGTTGAATATACAAATCAATACCTCAAAGTATTAATTAGTCTATTTAAAACCATAAAATATCTTTCATATAAAGAATAAACTACACTAATATAATAATAATAGTTTCAAATAAAATGAATGTACAGTTCCTTCACAGAAAAACTGCCGAAAAACAACAAATCCATCCCTAATTTGTACAAAATGAGGACAATAAAATGGTATTAAAACATGATTCTATTTCAATTTCGGTGGATAGTGGCGTAATGAACATTTACCTCGCGGTTTCGGCGCTCATTAGATATTCTGTTACTATCTACATCAATTGAAATAGAATACGTACTAAAATATATTAAAAATGTGATGAAACAATTACTTTTAACACGCGATGATAGCAATCACCATGTAAGTAAAAGCTTCCTCTGTGGAGCAAAATGAAGTTCTTTTATATTATTAATCATATACATGAAAAAAATTACTTGATTATGATTGGTCAGGAGCAGTGCAATTACTTTGTAATTCTGTGCAAAAATGTGTAATTTCGTGCAATTACAATCTCAAAGCTTATAAGACAGTCAAAATGCAGAAGTTTCTATGACAACGATGAAGGCATGTCGAATTGTCCATGCACGCATGAATTGTCACGTTGTAATTGTCACGTTTTGCTTTTTCACCGACATTTCACGCAATTGATTCTTTTTAAAACACAACCATGCAAATTAATTCCATATTGAACTCGTAAAGGTTCGATTACATATACTAATCCCTCTGTTCATCCTATGATAAGAAACTATGACAGACAAATTAAGTTTCTTTGATTGATTAATGTGTCTAGAAGCTAAAAATTTGTAGGTATATATATTATTGACCCCCTTTCCCTATAAATAGTATCACGGAAATATTAAATGGGGCAATGTGTAATAAAAATGGCATATTTCGAGTAAAATGATTTAAATAAACGATTGTTGCTGAAATGTATGGCCTTTGAGCAATTTATATAGGGTTTGCAAATATTTTTGAACATTGCATACTAAAAAACACTACTCACAATGCGACGGAACATCCGAGTATCTTATTGCTTAATTTAAGTCCGGTTGGACTTGCGCAACGAAATCTGATTGCAGGCCTCTTTTCTCTTGTATTTATATATAATTCTACATAAGATGAGTTTTTTCTTTGCTTTGCGAAGCTGACAACTTGAAATAGGGACCTTAAGCAACGAGGACGGAAAGGTGAACGACGACGGCTCAGAAAAATCGCCTTTCTGGTTCGCTCTTTGTAAGCGCCATTAGGGTTTGCTTTCTTTGCCTTAAACTTTGTGAATACAAAAGCGATTAAATGTTTCTCTATGAAGCTAAACAAATACCGAGAAAGTTTTTGCTGCAACGTCCTCGTAGTCCCGACAACTCTAAAAAAGGTCTTTTCACGTTGTAATTTTAGCGAAAGCTTTGTGCAGGTGCTCAGGTCGATGCATTCCAACGTGCAGTTATTGTATTTATCATTGTTTTTTTCCTTCGCCGTCCGTCCTCATTTCTTAAGGTCCCTAATACCTCTAAGGCACTTCACTCGCCAAAATGCAGCTGGTAGAATTATTTTGGATACTTGATGAAACCCTTTTCAAAAGTCAAACGGACTAGTCACGAGCTATCCACGTGGAAAGACCACAAGGCTTAGATTTGAAACAAGGGGCTGGCAGTCTATGAATATTGAGATACTTTTTGGAAGAAATTTAAGTTTCTTTTATGTGTTGTTCAAACGCATTGTGGGTAGTGTCCAAATGCCTTGACTAAAATCATAAAAATACGAAAGCTCCAATTCCCTTCCCCCTCAGCAGAACTACTCAGCAAACGCTCAGTAGCTTATCGAAGTGTCTGCGATAATATTTTTTGACATCCACACCAAGAACTCGCTTGCAGAGGTCTGAGTCGTAGGACCTTGCTTCTACGATTCTGCAGCAGTGGTATGTAACACAATCTTTGGTCTTGCTACATGGGGGATATTGATGGGACGACTTGAAAAAATTCCTGAGGAAAGGAACAGCACATTTTTATAACAAATAAATGAACAACATTTGTGGGACGAGAACATCGCGCAGCAACCTTTCAATTAACCACGAACGTAAGCTGAATACTTTGCGAGCCAAGTAGCCCAGGGAGCAGGCGCTTATACTGGTTTCTGTAGAGTTAAACGGATAAGAAATCTTAACTCTCCTACGCACAGTTGTTCAAAAGCCAATTATCTTCATTCCACGGATCCGGACACAAAAAAGTTACCCGTACATAGTGTTCCCACGCAACCGGACGAATTTTTCACTGCATCCACGGTACTGAACAAACAGGAGGACTTTTCTATTTTAGTCAGTAGTTTTACCAAATGACCATGCGCATTGCGAACTCCTTTCCAAAATGGCACCAAAGAGGAAAAGAGTTTCTAGTGACCCAGCTTCGGAGAAAAAAGATGACGAAAATGCATAGTTTACGTGGACAGATGAAGAAACTACCCTGCTTCTCGGTATTGTAAGGGACTACAAGATTGGGAGACAATAAAGCAAAGGTATGACGACTTGTTGACTCTTTACGTCGAAAAATACCCAAAACCAGCGGCAACCAATGAAGCAGATATCAATGAAATGTTTCCAAAGATCCAAAAACACTTCCACTTTCACTTAAGAAAAGATAAACGCGAAGATAAAGAGAATCAAAGGAAGCTATAGAAAAGCGGTGAATTCTGGGAGGCGAAGTGGGAGAGGCCGAGTCGTAACAATTAGCCAATTTCAAATATACCATAATACTCTTTGCTTGTCCAACCAAAATTTTGCATAAGCATTGTTTTTATATTCTCTTGGGACTTACGATGTTCCCACGAGAAACTGGAAACAATGCTTGTGCAAAATTTTGGGTGGACAAACAAAAAGTATTATGGTATTTTTGATATTGGCTAATTCTCTATGATGAATGCTCAGAATTATGGGCAGTGTGCTCTAATGTAGAAGCCATGGAAAACGGAACTGACATATCTGCAGAAACTCTCCCAGAGCTAGACTCGTTGGCATTGAAAAGGAAGTCAGTGATGACGAAGCCAGTGATACAAATTAACACTTTAAACAGCATAATGACAATTCTGTTGACTTCCGTGATTGCTTTAATATTTTGAAGAAATGTTGTTCTAAGTTCGATTGTTTAGTTTATGAGATGCTGTTTATACGCAAGATCAAACCACCACTTAATAAGCAATCGGACTCTGTACGTGCTAAGGTCTTTGTGTAACTAACAATGAAAACTAGCTGTTAACTTTGTATAGTAGTTGAAGTGTATTCGTGCATGAATTCCCCCATGACATTTTTGTATATATACTCTAAGATTTGTTAATAAATTCATTTTGAAAATGACGTCCAGCGAGACGTCGATACGTCAAATCTCATCGTTTATTTTCATTGTAAAGCATTTACTATTGTTTCAAATAAATATGTCAGCTGCTGTTGTGGACTAGTTAAGCCCCTCATGCTGACCCTGTAATTGCTTGTTAAAAATGATACTGAAAAGCCCCATTTGGGGAGTTGCCATAAAGGCTTTAAGGCCCTGGATTCATTCCTCGGCCTTGTCGAGTGTAGAAATTTTTTATAGTCACTGAAAGGTTGTAATGCTGCGGCGCTAGTGTCGTAATCTATCAATCCTCTATCATAAAAGAACCCTTTAAAGTGTGTTGATTAAAGGAAGATTATGCCCCAATTTTGTGGTCTGTCTTGGACGCATTTGAAACTTGTATTACCATAAAACTTCAAATTAAATACATGCTGATGAGGCTTAAAAAGGCTGAAACAGCGGTCCATGGCTCCTAACATTTAGGCACGTGACGCTTCTTTTAGGTAATAAAATGCGACAGCCGAGGAAAAGTTTCAGACCAAGGTCGTAAAACTATCATTTATCTGTGCGTTAATCTTTAGTTTAAGCTATCATACATAAGCGTAATCTAAGTAAACCCTTTGCCAAGCCTAGTGACCCACCTATTGTATCCTTTATCTCCCCCCCTCCCCCATCCCCCTCGCTGGACAGGGTTCTAATTCTTCGCAGGTTAGATCCCAGCAGACGCTGTTACTCAGCCTCGAAAGGCCAGTCAGCTTAGGTGGAAAAGGTGATCACACAAAGTTTCAAAACCCGGAAGGCTTTGGTTGGAAGGGGGGATATCTTACCAAGTTCGGAACCACCCCGTCTGGTACCATACATAAATATTCTGTGTTTATGTTTGTTTTCAGGGCACGTACACAAGTCGTGTTCTAACGAAACAATGTATGATGGCTCCAGTGGGAAAGCTTAACAGTGAGGCGGTGCGAGGTCAGTGGGCTTCATTGGCCCTTGAGCTTCTTTACTTCACAAATGATGACGAGGAACGTTATAGTATTCAAGCTCACCCGGTACTTCTACGAAATCTCACAATTCAAGCCGCTGATCCTCCCTTGGGCTATCCAGTGTTCGCATCAGGGACCATGTCGGTAACACTTACCTTGCAACCACTGTGATGTGGTCTTCCTTAAAACCTTTATGGCCTCCTGTCGCCCAGTTTGTCCGCAGTCCCTTTCCCACGAACGTAAACTAAACGAAGCGGAACATAGAAGTCACATTGTATATTGAGTGATTTTCGGGAGTAAAGTAGTCCAGTAGTCCTGTTGTCAGTGACTTAGTTTTCGATTTCATCTGCGCAGCAGTGATCATCCGAGCGAAATAAGACTGAATTAATGTCAGCCTTTCCAGCTGAACTCGATGTACTCTTGAATTCAAAGCCTTTACAGTGGAACATACGTCAGTTCTTGATTGTTTTCAGAGAGCCCTATTTTGACTGGTGTTTTTGGTTGCTTGGTCAGCGAAGTACAGAAAATTTACCTCGTTCGTTTCTGAAAGGGAAAGTTGAAGAAGGGAGTGGTGCAAACAATGGATTCGTGGGGTATTTATTTCGGGTGCTGAATTGCAGTAAAGGTAGACCAAGTTTGTTTAACCTTACTGCTTTTTTCAAGCAGCTTAGAGAAAAGATTATCTTTTAAAAATAATACACTGACTGTAGCCTGATTTTCAGACGGGGCCTGGGTCCTACGGTTCACTCCGCCCACTTCCGGAGGAAGTGAAGTATAGGAAAAAATCCGGCTATACTGACCGACGTCAGTTTTACAAGCAAAACTATACACGTTATAAAAATCTTTGATTTTAGAGCTAATGTCGTTTAGTCATTTCTTAGCGGTGTCCATTATTACTAAATTATTACACAAACAAGCACGGAATTGCAAAACATATTTTCCCAGGTGAATGTCGATTCTTTATCTTTGGATTTTACTTCGTGTAAGGACACGGATGTTAAAAGCAATCAAAGACAAGATAAAGTTTGTTTCAATGTTGTTTTATCAAATCTTATCCTTGGTTTATCCAATGAGGAACCTTGGTTTATCCAGTGAGAAACCTTGTTTAGTTTTCTGTCCTTTATACGGAGTATTACAGTTCATTTTCTAGAGCACCAGTTGAATGATCAGAAATGGCGATATTCAGATATAAACATATTTTAGAAGCTCAATGTAAGAGCGTACACAACTTTATCCTCGGTACCTCGCACTAAACTTTGTGCCTTCAGATATGAAGTAGATAAGTATGTTTTGAAGTTACCGTTATTGTTTATCAGATAGCCTGGGATTGGACATGATTTCTCTTAGAACTCGACTTGTATACAGTCAAAGTTAGTAGAGTTGACTGGTTATGAAACTTCGCAAACTACAAAGATTACAATGCTGCTTTGGTTCATGAACATTGTGTTCAACGTCATATAACAATAGGGAAAGAGAGGACAAAAACATAGGACAAAGAAAGCCGCAAAGTTTCCTAACAATTTAATTTTAATAACCGAGATGTTGTTAATAATACAATATTTTATCACTTCAACAAGTATTACATATTTATTTATATTACCTTGCAAAGGGTTTTTACTTTGTTTTACGAGCAGAATTTGTAAATTCAAATGTTCAAAAGGCGATAAAAATTACCAGTAGGCATTCTTGAAAAGCAGTAAAGTACCGAGACTCCCAAGGGGTTAGCAAGTTCGAGAATTTAAAAATCTTAACTTGTCTCAAAACCGAAAAGTCGTGGATTATGAAAATTGAACAATTAAAAACCAACTTCTGTTTGGTAAGACGTTTCAAACACTCAAGTGCACGAAGTTTTTCCTTCATACTTTTGTTTATGTTTTTATTTGAAGCACTCAATTATAATTATTGTACAAATTTTCGAAAAGTTTATATAATAATTAAAAAGAATGGGAACCCTGGTGTACATACTTGTATATCAATATTATACCATGACACCAAGATATATCCAATATATGACAAGATAATTGTACTGCGTGAATTTCACCTTTCAAACAGTGTGCAATAAAAAAGTTTGAAAGTCTTTCATTGTGGAGTAGTGTGTTTTTATGAATCTAATATGAATTTAAAATAAGAGTTTATTGTTCTTTATCTCACACATTCATTTGACTGCATTCAAATTTGCCTGACAACCCTCGTCCTTGTGTTAAAGGAGTTCTAACTTAGCCCCATTCCAAACTTGACTTTTCATCGTTTGAACAAATTTAGGCATAGTAGAACAACTATATGAAGTTCTTTTAAGCTGTTTGCCGAGCAGTTCAAAAAAATTTGATGTTTTGTAACGAATCGACAAGATTTCATCGGCGGCTCAATATGTGATGTCAGCGGTTGTTTATGACGTAGGTTACGATACTAGAATGATTAAAACGAGGAAAAACATGATTACTGTGCGGCTTCTGGCTGCTAAAAAAGAAAAAACCCCTCGGAAGATAGATCGCCCAAAAAACATCAAGATTTTGAAGTAGCTGCCATATTTAAGCTCTGAATATCGTAACCTGCGTCATACCATACTGCTGACAATCTCAGCGACCACGGTATCAACCCTTTTCTAAAGAGTTTCTTAGTTTCTATATTTAATTTCTCAATCTAATCTGACTTTAATTTAAAAAAAACTCCACAGAGTTAATCTGTTATACCAATAGATACAAACAAAATAGGTTAGTTTTAGCATTCAGTTCTCCCATACGAGGCTAGTGAATCTATTTTAAATAAATGCAAAGGAACATTAAACTAGCCTCCATTTATGCAAGAAGTCTATGAAGTGCAAACAGAATAGACCAGTTTCAAATTCCTAGTGGCAGCTGATTTAATTGACTGCAGATTCTTTTTATAGTCTTGCCTCGTTTTTTTGTTAAACATTCAAAAATGCTAGTGAGAGAGAGCGAGAAGTCACACCTCCAACAATACATACAGTTGCAAGAAGTGTAAAACTGCATTGGCATTTAGGAATATTTAACTTCATAGTGAGGCTAAGAAAGTACAAACTGAATATGCTGTCATTGTTGTCAGCGGCAGCTGCAAATTCGAAAATCTTCTATTGTAAAAAGCCAAGACGGGAGGCACCAGGAAACATAGAAGGGAGATTTTCGGAATATATTTTTAACTGGAATATATTTTTAACTGAAATCCCGTTTTACAAAACTTTACCTGATGGTATAAGTACAACAATGATTGCTAAAGACTTCAAAAGTTAAATTACAGGTCCGTCTTGACCTCCGTTTCCAACGTGTCTGTTTCTCCCTTGGAATGAGCACATCCTGGTTCAAAATACAAATAGCGCTAATATCTTTATTTAGTTTTCTTGTTACGTGCAACACTGCGTTTGTCTATGTATTTCCCAAACTTTCGACCTCTCGCGAAAAGACATCTTGCTTGTTCGAAAGATATTTTCAATAGCATTAACAAATAAACGGACGATTGCATTCTCCGCTTTACATTCCTTTATCTTGACCTTTGCACTCTCGAGCCATGCGGGTTTAAGCTTGTTCGCTACCTTTCTGGCGCTCAGCCAATAGAATGTAGCGTTTCAGTAACATTCCAAGGTCGGACGAATTCTCTTCTGCGGTTCACCTTGTGATTTTCCTGTGCAGTTTGATCAGCAACGGGTAATGGATATCTTCTGCATAAAATGATTCACCTTTAGCTTTGGCCTTGAAATAGAAATAGGCACAATTTGGTTAATACGCCATTTTTCTAATGCAAATTTTTGCTAGTTTCAGGCCCCTCTGGGGGCCGCGCGAAAATTGAGGCTAAAGCAAAAAAAAGTTTTATTTTTTTTTTGCCCCAATTTTCGCGCGCCAAAAACCAATAGAAAATTTGCTACGCAGACAATAAAACTACTTACTTCCTGGTGTTTTGTCCAAATCAAATCATCGTAAAAATCGGAAATCTCCACACTAAACCACTGCTTAGCTGTTTCACAAAATTCTTCTAAGGAGTTCTTCCGTCGTGGTGCAAAAGCTATCACGCAACCCTTTATAAAATAGAAAACTGAAAATTAATGTTTTAATTTCTAAAAGCAAATTGATAAATTTATAAGTTTTACACCGCAATGGAAATAATTTAAACTGACGTTTCGGACTGTAGTCCTTTGTCGGAGTGAATTATTGGTGGTTATATAGCGATGCAAAGATGATAACGCAATGAGATAGGTATGTAGAAAAATAAAAGGAAATAAAAGGATAGAAATGTAAATATATATAAAACGGCAAAAAAGGTCACGAACGACAGAAGTCCAACTAAAAGTGAAGCGTTCATTTATCTCGTGGGGAATTAAAGTACCCGAAGTGTGAATAATAAGCCACAACAACAACAATTTTATTAACATGGTTTTGAAACAATCGTTACAGCCGTTAATGAGAGACAGACCGAATGCGACAAAACTAGAAATGGAGTGATTAGAATTTATAATTACAAGGTCGAGAAACAAGTTTAGAAAGATCGTTTTTGCGTTATGTCATATAGAGGTGATGCAGTCATCTAAACGGCGGCCAGTTTTGATTTATTGTTTTGTACACTTTGTAAGACGATAAAAGCACAGAATGTGCAAGTCTGTGCAGACTGAAGTACTAACTATATGAACGACAACCAAAAAGATTAGTATGTAAGTGGAATCGAACCATGGCCCCTTTATTACGGGTCAGACAATCTACCCACTGAGCTAGAAAAGCCGACATTAACTTGGTCCAGATGGCACGCTGGATATAGTTTCTACTTACAGCGGGCTCAATAAACCCGTAATACGGGGGAGATTATAGCATATGCTCAGATTGATTTTTTTCGAAGAACTTATATATCGACTAATTATTTTTCAGTTCACACCAATTTTACTACAGTGAAGTAGATACACGCAAAAAATTGATGCCAAGCGTCACTTGTATTTTCCGTATACGAAAATACAAGTGACAAGCATTGCATGCATAACTACATTATCCCATGTCTTAGGTGAAAAAAGCAATGCCACAAAATGTGCAAGATTACACTTTTACCTCAGCAATAATTTAATACTCAGTTCTGAAGTATGAAATACAAATACAAGTAAAAAAATGAAGTGAAATAAAAAAATTGGCTTTCTAATGCAATCAACTCAAGTGAAAAAAAAAAGTCCAACAGTATCAAAAACGTATGTTTTCTGAATATAAAATTGCTCTTCAGTTCTTAAACAAGATTATCAAACTGACCGGAAAGCCTTTCGATAGAAAAACTGGGCATTTCTTCGTTTTATTGTTCCATGCTTTACAACTTTATCGAGAAACCTTTTAGTTTGTTTGCCAGTAAGCACGTACGCACAACCACTGGCGGGAAAATAGCTTGCGCGCGCACGTCGTGGTGGGATAGTAGAATGGAATACTGACCACCCGTTGCATATTTCAAAGAACCCAGGCACATCTATCGTAAAGAGTAGGGTGGTGATCCCGATATGTTGTTTGGTCTGTCTCTTCTACTGGAAGCATTATTAATATATAAAAACATTTGTGAGCCGCTGTAGCGGACGATCAATGTACAAGTCTCTCAACTGTCAGCTTTGTAATTGTTTGTAAATGACACTGAAAAGCCCCTTTAGGGGGAGCTGTCATTATTTATTTCTTCTTCTTCTTCTACTTCTTCTTCTTCTTCTTCTTCTTCTTCTTCTTCTTCTTCTTCTCCTCCTCCTCCTCCTCCTCCTCCTCCTCCTCCTCCT
>JANCMA020502485.1:0-10474 GCA_024336925.2 Zoanthus solanderi | reverse complement strand
TCAATTCTCATTTTCTCATCACCAAATGTCATATTTTGTATGTGTTATATAAGGAGAAGTTGGTTGTTGATAATTGAATGGCACTGAAAGGGTTAAAAATCTTGAACTCACACTGAGGTACCCTAGGGATCTGCTTAGTTTGCTTCACAATCCTCAAATTTTTTTAAAAACTCAAATCTTATTTATCTTTGTTTAAATATTTCGATAATGCTATACTAACAAATCAGGTTGTAAAGAATGAAATAAGATTTTCCTATAGTAAAGATCTGCAACATACCTTTATCCCAGTAAACTCTTCACTTTCTTTAATTTGGTCTAAATCAACATACAACCCTTTAGGAAGATGCTCTTTTAACAAGAACCTACAGTGTGCTTCATTCTCAACAAGTATTCCTTTCTGCTCTGTAAGCCATTCTAACTTTGTTAAAATGCTTCTGAAATAAAAAATTAATTTCCTGAACATTAATATTAGTCATTGACCTGATTAGTTATATAAGAAGCTAAATGCTTTTTTGCGGGCATCGTGATCTGAAGGTTATCTCCTGTTTCTGAAGTGTCTTAGTTTGACTCGCAGATTAGCTCCCACCAGAAGCTAGTACTTCACTAATTAGAAACAAAGAAAATCTTCATTAAAAGTCATAGCTTTTTTTGGTTATGTAACACAAGCCAAAATAGTTTTTTTATTGAAGGGAAAGTGGTAAAACTACAAGTCATACAATTCAATGTTTTCAATAAAATTTTTAGCATTTTTTATGTTCAGAAGCAGCCAGAATTAGGTAGTTATCTGTAAATAGTATTTTTCTGCTTTAAAACAATTCTAGTTTCAAATTAGTCACATTTCATAACATTTTTTGAGAAGATTGATTTTTTAACTGACACTGAACCACTGTACAACAATCAGAAGAAGTCACTAGTGCTGTCAAAATTTATTTTCTAGTTCATGCATCATGTCAAATTGAAAAACAGCAATACTGAATACTCCCAACCACATATAGAATAGTTTAGTGGCTAATAGACACGAACAATGACTCGAAGTATATATCTTTATTCAACAACTAAACAACATGATATTGTCAATGCGCGGCCACTAAGCTACTATGAAGGGGATTCCGCTGACCAACAGAATTAGCTCTCGCTTTGTTCTTTCACTCGGTCAAAAATCTCACACTTTCATAAAATCTCAACTTCAAAGCTCTGCGTTACTCACCTGTGAAATCCAAAGTTGTGTGTTGTTCGATTGATTGCAACTGTTCTTGCGTTGAAACAATTAGAATTAGTCGATCCTTCAGTCGAAATAAAATTTATTAAACCGAATACCAAAAAACACAGCAACAGTTTGACCTCCATTTTCTTTTTTCTTATTTTTGACTCATAGTCGTATGAGACAGCTTTCTCAGAATCAGCCAAGAACTATAACCTTGAAAACTTCGTTTTCTTTAAAAAGCCAAAGTCGACCGCCATTTTAAGCTTACTCATCTTACTTTGTAGATGCTTGCACACCTTGTCCTAGAACCGAACCGCTGACCAGGTTGAAACACGTGCAACCAACAAACATGGCGGAGTTTGGAGAACCATTTGAGTTATGTAAAATCTTTCAAAAGGGATGCTTAGTTGGAATAAGAAAACATTGCAATGACAACCATGTTATCTTAACTTTTAAAGATAGAGGGATTCAAGTTTTTAATGTAAGTATTTAAACTAGAGACCTGCTTTTCCAGTGTTTGGAGTAAGTGTAAATCTACGACTTACGTTGAAATTAGTCTCATAGAACGGTAATTCCGGGATAATTTCCGTACTGGGGCGTACAAGCCAAGTCCTTGTTCTTGCTTGTCAGTAAGGTTTTTGGGAGATGTCAGTAGGTTGGGTAAAGTATATATTGATTAGTATGCTACTCAAGGTAAATTCATAAGTAAATTTTCACTTCCTGAAACCTGGAATTTTACTGGAGCTGCATAAATGAACTAGTGAAAATGGCTGATGTTCTGAATCATACCTTCATCTATCTTCTTCGTGCCATGTGGCACATAAGGCCTCAACACAAAATCCCGCCAACCAGCCCTGTAAGCCGCTGCAATTTGTACCTCACTCCAACTTCTCCATCCAGCTCGTTCCCTTTCTCTCTCTGCCATCCTCCTCCATGTTGCCTTTTGTCTGCCCCGTTTTACCTGAACTTAGTTGTATTCTACCTGCTCCTAGCCATCTGCACTCACTTATTCCCATATAAATAAATTGGGATCTGCATCTCATTCATCACCCTCGCAACATTACCAGATTTTCCTTCAGTATACATTGTTCTCACATTCCAATTCCCTATTCTAAGATGAGTCCTTGGGGTCACTAGTGGTTAGTTTAACTCCTAAGCATCCTCTCTGTTTTGGCCCAAGGTTGACATGTTTTGCCTACTCAAGCAAGGTACCACATTGGTCCCAAGAGAAGGTTTTTCCAAATGTTTAAGGTTTCTGTAATCTGCTTTGTTTTACTGTGGTGAGTGATTGGCCCACCACCCAACCCCCAACCTGGAGGTCCTCCAGGTTCTGAATCAGCAGATAAAGTTCTGTTCCCCAGTCCTCGCTTATGCCACTTCGCTTTCCACATTTTTGCTTACCCTTTTTTGCATTTGCTTATAAACTGAATCTTAATAGTTATTTTAATTTAATCTCTTAATGCTTATTTTGTTTTTCCTGCCCAACATGTTGTAATCTGTTTTTAATTAATTTAGTATTCATTTAAGGTGACCCATGTAAATTAAGACTTCAGCTTCTTTTGGGTTTTCTTGTCGATTATATGATAATGTGTAATGTGAATTGAATTTAAATTGCTGGCTCAAATCAATTAACAAACAAACAAATATCATAAATACTCTGAGAGAGAGCAAGAAGTGACACCTCCAACAATAATATAGACACAGTTATAAGTAGTGTGAAACTATGTTTTTACTTGGCATTTATGAATACTTAACTTCATAGTGAAGCTAAGACTGTACAAATTTAGTCTGCTGTCATTGTAAAATGCAGCAACTACTAAAGCGGAAATGGTCTGTTGGCATAAAAACATTATAGGCATCATGATTCATTGATCTAGTGTTTTTTGACTGTTTAACCGTATCTTACAATTTTGTTAAAAAACATGGCAGTTAACAGACCAAAAGTTGGTCAAAAGCTGGTCAGTGGAACAACAGCAGGATATCACATGCGCTGCTATTCAGGATCCAACAACAAAGCATTTCGTAACAGTAATAAATGAAGTGGTGAGTAAACATGTTTATTATTTTAAATCAAAGGGCTCTTAGAGCCAGCTCATTCATGAAATGGACAATAATATTAAACAGTCCAATGATTAAATCATAAATTTTTTTCCAAATGTTTTAATATTAAATTGTATTACAAAGTAAAGAAAAGGCATTATAGCCATGCTCACAGGACACTTTCACTTCCGTGTAGGGTCTACAATGTCTGTCCACAAATTTCGGTCTACTGTACAGCCACTTCTGTCAACATTTCACCCCCACAATAGTCATTCATTGCTTGTGCATGCACACATATGAATGAGCTAAGAAGTAGACAGCCCAATTAAATATTAATTATTTTTAATTATCAGGTTGATTATTTTTATGTGGGAAAATTTATGTACCAAACCCTAGGATTTAGGATTACTTAATGGCCAAAAGGCTGGCTGTTATACAGTCTATTTCAACTAATTCTTTTTAAGTACTTATACTGTAATAGGTTATAAAAATAGTGACTGTACTATTTAAGGGTTGGTTACTGGATGTGAAGGGTTTGTTTACAAACACATCCACACACTGGTGATATAATGAATGCTGATCTGAGTTCATTGCATTGCAAGACAAGATGCAGTACATTTCTTAAAGAATTGAAGAAAAAGTTTGAAAAAACAAAATCTATAAATTAAATAAGTACATAATTAAAATGGCATATTAAGTTCAAATAGTATATTAAAATAGAAATCACAAAAAGCTGTACATGAATAAAGATTAAAAAATAGAACTTTTAAAAATTAGCACAAAGAAGATAATTTTCAGGAGCAAGTACAGTAGCAGGCCGTGTCATGTATATTGTTCTGTAACATGTAACTATTTTTCCATTAGTTAAAACACAGACAGGAATGAACTAGGAGTAATTTAGTTATAATTTTTATACACTATGGTTGGTTTTAAAGTGTATATTTGTATGTTTTTTAGGAAATGTGCTTGTGGGCAAATGATTCGCTGGATCTACAGAACTGTAAAAAGTTTCTGGTGAGTGATAAAAGCTAGATATTGGTAAGAATGTATATACTGGTAAATATTACTTTGAAAAATAGTCTCACTCTTATTAATTATCCTACATACAGTAGGATCATAATAGGCTTTAAAAGTCTAAGAAAAGGATAAAAACTGTTTAAACAGTTAATATGATATTTTTTTATCATGATATCTGATGTTACAGCTAGAAAAACCAGTACAGGAAATTTGTGTGACTATGGAAGATGATCAGGAACCAGTTGTTGTGTATAAAAATGGAAGTGTTGAAAAGTTGTCTGAGTGTACACAGAAACAGTCAAACAAACATCCTGCGAAAAGGTTCAAGGCTACAATAGAAAAAGATAGGTGAGAAAAGAAAATATTTATTAAAATTTTATTATTATTAGTAAAATGCCTTTGTGTCTAAACCCTCTTAAAACTGGTCATGTGTTGAAAATAGATATCTGAACAGACATAACTAGAATGCTGCTAAACTGATAGCAAAACAGTTACTGTTCATCAGCAGGATGCCTAAATTGTGTGCAATTCTACAATTGGTTTCAGCTCCATTAAATCCTGTACCAATTGAAGAACAATTCAGGTAGAGCCACCTGCAAAGTGAGCACAGTAACTGAACAATGTTAATAAAGTAAGGAAAACAAACAGGTGAAACCGTTTAACAAAGAAAAACTGATAAGTTAATTAAGTGCACTTTGCTGTAGGAAAGTGGAACCGGCTCCACGTTGCTGCGTCTGATTATGCTGCTGATCATGGAGGAGACAATTATTTTACAGACTTAGTTAAGGTACAGTATCACTAGTTATGATATACATACCGAGAGTTATGTGCCAAAAAGCATCGAGATAAAAATAGTCTTTTCGCGCTAGAGAAGCCAGACGCAGGAACCACCACGTGCGAAAAAACACCATCACTAGTGAAAAATGACGTATCGACGCTTTGATTGGCTATATCATTATTTTCACTAGTGAACCGTGTCGCTTGCTCGCAGCTCCTCTTGACTGACAAATAGCAAATTTCTAAGAGCTGAAGCGCATTTTAAACTAGTTTAAAAATTGAGGATAAACTGAAAATTTCCCAATTAGCGTAGTTAATGCAATTGAACGTTAATTTCATGACTGCTACTCTTTTCAAAGTTTCGTCTAATTATGTCGTAAATTCGAGTATCACAGTTCTCTGCTGTTTTTTTTCCCCGCTGTAAATCATCTTCTCTTCTCTTTTCTTGCTTTTTTACCTTTTTTCTCAGCTTTAAAACTTATAGACATTAGGATAATTTGAAGTTTTGAGACATTTTGGTTTATCAGAAAATAAAAGTTATTTCGAATTCCGTTCCCGATTCGGTTACTGATTCGATTTCTTTCCTTTTCTTGACGAAACATCCCCCTTCCATCAATATCACAGTAATTTATATTTCTATAGCAGCAAGTTTTATCTCATTTGTTATGGATTCAATTTAAAAACTTGCAAGAACCGGCACGAGTAAGGCTTTTGGTTAGCCTCCTCTTGTTTCATGTTAAAAATCTTTCACTCATATCTCCAGGTACACACTCTTTTCTACGTTGTCAGTGGATATGACATGACATGGCTTTGTACATTTGAACCCTACATTTCACTTTTATTGACAGAGAGCCTAGTATCTGGTTTTCAGCTACCATTCATTTGTGACCCCTAATTTTTTACAATTAAATGACCTTTTTTAAAATTATGTTCAAATTGTTGTAACTGGTTAGGGAACTTGAGGTTGAACAATAAGAAAGATCATCACTGTAAGTAGTATAGGAATTTCAGTTTTCCTGCAGTGGCTCTTTGTTATTATTATAGCAATTAGTGATCATGGGATGATAATAACATTCTCAACCTTGAGTTGGTACACTGGCTCACACACTTCATTATTGCTTAGTTTATCATTGTTTCACAGTTTACATTATTAAACAAGGTAATATTTATATTATAATTATATTGATAAAGATATTAATAATGTAACTTTTGTTATATGTTGATATTGATATTGTCTTTAAGTAATTTTCTTGAAGAACATTTTTTATTTTTTATTAACCAATCATTTCTTTCGTTGTTTGCAGGTGCACACAGCTTTGGGATTGACAGCAACACTTGGTAATGCTACGATTATGGCATATCTGGTAAGGTTGTCAGCCAATAATAATTTTTGTTTTTTAAATAATTTTATAACTCGAAGTAATCGTAGTTTAGTGAAGTGTGCTCGATTTTTATTAGAGTCTCGAAACACATACTGACACAATTGACTTACGGCAACTTCATGTCAACTGTTTGCAGAATAATTTTCACGTTTTTGAAAATGGAACATTTCTTCCAATAAAAGGCTTAAAATCAGCTTTAAGACTCGTCTGTTTTTATAAGATAGTTTGGGCTGCCAGTGTAACAAGCTTTAGTTTCGCTAGTTCGATTCTCGCTTTGTCTGCTCCATCATTTTTTTGCTCATTAAATAGTTTAGACCCAAAAAGAAATTTACTTTTCGACACACACAAAATGTCGATCAAAATTCCTTATCGATTCTGACATGAAACCAATGGTTTCTTTTCTAGAAATTATATCGTTTTCTGATTTTGTTTCTCTGGAAACTCGAGGTTTTGCCGCCTACTTTTGATGTTTTGAGAGTCACTATCGTGTAAACTATGTCAACTGCCTACTTTTCAAAAAAATCTGGCTATTTTAGATCTTATTCAAAACCCTGTATATTCACGCCTTATGTTTTCAAATGACAAAATTCAGGAGTCATTAAAATTTATATGCTATTTACAAACTTTTATTGTGTAACGAAACTCTCATTAGCTCTGATGTTTTAAACTTGAACATTTCAGACACCTCAGGGCTCACATGAAGTCTTGTTAGTGTGCAGAGATGCTTCCGACAACGTATTTGAACTACTGTATTACACTTTTAGAGGTTAGTGTTTGATAGTTCCACCTTCATTTTGATGTTGATCCATTTAACAAAAAAAAATATTGAAATTTTATGGATCTGTACACAGGGCTTTCATTAATATTATGTTGTATATGTATTTTTTGCAAAATAAAGGTTTAATCTGGATTAGAAATTGGTTTTGAGTTTGGCGCATTCATGGTAGAACATTTTTGGTTTGGGTTTTAGGATACTTTTCGGCTCCTTATTTACATTATACAAATGAAAGCTAAAAAAAGTTTATCTTCTGTTTTTAAAAGTTGCACATGAACCGCAATTGATTGGATTGGAAATGATTGTTATGAGTATTGTTGCTTAACATAAACGGCTAGATTATTGTTGTTAATATTGCCTCTTAGTAATCCTGAAATGTCGAAGGTGGAAAAATGGGAAAATTTAAAACGTAAAAATCGTCATTTGGTATGACAAAGTCAATAATAAATTTGATACACTAAAATTCAGTTAACAGGCAATTACAATGCTGTGCATTTGGATCAGTGTGTGCGAAGGAAACAATGCTAGCCCCTAGAGAAACTAGATCATTACCATCAGGAACATTGACAGTAAAAATATGTTAAAAATTTATTTATTTAGGAACGCTTTTATGAACTGACATTCACTGGAATTTTTTTTTAGTTTATCATTTTGTTACAATAAAGATATAAGTGACTATAACAACTTCCCCCACCCTTTCCTTCACTTTGCTAATGATTTTTTTTTCTAAGTAAATTCCACAGTTGTTACATATGACATTCAATGGCTTATGTAACAGTCTTGCTATTCTGACTGAAAGGAAACCCTCTACACAGTAAACTGGTACTCTATCAACTAAGCTAACCAGCCGGCAGATGTGTTAGTGTCTTACTTAGGTTCTTCTTTTTACTGGAAATTGTTTTACAGCTTTTATTGATGATATGAAACTTTTTGCTCTAAGTGGAGGAATGGTGTGGCCGATTCTAGTAAGTTTTTAAGTCTTTAAACCGTATATTGTAATATCTGAAAATATTTTTACTTGATGTTTTTAATTCAGAGTAGATAACACATTGATTCTGAAGATCTTTTGTTTTGTCTTTCTGCTGTACTGATTCGATGTTCATACTCTTCTTAACATGTCGAATGCATTTGTGCCTTGCCAATGATCAGTTAATATTAGTTCGGTAAATATCTTCGCTGCCAATGTTGGACCCACATTGGAACAGGGCAGCAGATAATAATAATAATAATAATAATAATAATAATAATAATAATAATAATGATAATAATGAAAATGATAATAATAATAATAATGATAAGAAGAAGAAGAAGAAGAACAAACAACTTATTGCAACGTTTCTACATTATCTGATGTCATTATCAAGCAAAGGGACACTGCATGTATATATTATACAATACGGCTCTATAAACAAGAAATAATACAATTAGTAAGAACTTACGGTGAACAAAACTGTTATGTAAATCATAGTGAATTTTCGGTATACAATATGGCTTAACTGGCAAAACAATAGATTGCAATAAAATAGAGTAAGATTTTTGTCATCCCTTTGACATGTTGTCTGCATTCCTCCACCACTCCCCTTAAGAGAGGTTTCTTAAGATTTTGTCGGGTCTTATGTAGAAGATCTCTTATGTTTTTGTTAATCTCTCACATCTGGTAACTGCCACAAAAAACACAGTGTTCGGGGTGTTATCTACGGAATTGTCAAAAATTTTAATGAGATAGTTAATTAATTAATTCAGTCTCTTTGTAACTGAATTTTGTTGGATTAGATGGTCTAGGCTGCAGCTTATTGCTGAAGTGAGAGATGACCTCAGATTATTTAGACTTGTAAACATTTGATACAGTTCTGATTGTCGTTGTATAAACTCCACCCTTCTCCCTTTTATCCCTACCTTCAAAATTCCTGTCTTTACTGTGGATTGTTTAGTTGGGAATAGTGTCTGGTTTGAGATGTGCTTTTGAAGCGACAGAGAATTGAATGTCACCTTTGAACGCAGCTGTTACTCTAACAGTATCTTTGGTCTTTCTGAAAGGTTGAATAACTTGATGAACATTAGTTTGGGCAAAGCCTACCCCAGAAATTGGGCAGCTGCATGGACTGGCCTACAAAGGACTTGCTGGAGACACTGCTGTTCCGTTTTACAACCCATAATAACTCCAACAGACTGTGTTCCATTCGTTTGAACTAGATAGCTTAAATGAAAACAACCCTTTCTTCTGCTTCTTTATTTTAGAATTCCGAGATTTTTGCAAGTTACATTATGTCTATGTCTGCAAATGGCTTTCAACCAAACTTGTGGATAGAACAGAACTTCTTGTTTGTTAAGAACGAGACAGACGTTTGTTCAGTTTTCTTTTCTGTTTCATTGGCTGGATTCCTCTCAGCACATTGCAGCAGATGGTAATATCCAGAAAAATCTTATGTTCTTAAACAGCAAGTAGCATGAAACCACTCAAGCTCTGTGACACTATAGCTCTTCACAATTATACTGTCCTGTGATGTCATTTATGACCACTTCCAATTTCTGCACTTCCGAATACCCTCACATCAAGTAGTACTCTTCTAAATCACCTACTGATTACAATGTGGTCGATTTGGTTTCTCATACACCCATAGAATGATCTCCATGTATATCTGTGCATGTTCTTATGAGGAAAAACACTTGGTAAGTTGTTAGAGTGACAGTAAACTGAAAGTAGTAGCAAACTTTAATTCCCTTCTCCACATCCTTCTCTGTTTATTGCCTCTTCATGAACCTTATTCTCTCTACCAGTTTTCACATTCATTTCATCTAGCATGATAGCCATTTAGTGGTTTCTTATTATTGGAGTTGTGTTATTTAATGCTTTGTAAAACTCATCTTTTTCCTATTTGCTTGCATCATTTGTGGGAGCATAACAGTGGATGACAATGACCTTAATGAAAATTTCATAGAGTTGAATCTTACTATTATATTTCTATCATTTACTGGTTAACAATTTATTATGGAACTTTCATATTTTCTTGCAATAATTATTGCTACTCCTTCCTCGTGCATATTTTCAATACCAGAATTTAACATAGCTTAATAAGCAACCTTCGTTCATTGTAAAAAATCTGCGAGCGCAATTGGTCAAAATCGATCACGTGATTTCGGCTTAACTGTCACTAACTGGCAAGACCGTGCGGTTATGAACGTTAACCTTTTTTTTCTTGATTTAAGGCCACTCTCTACCCTAAGACCAGTTTTTCGCTACTTTTAGTGATATTTTTGATGATATCTCCGTCATTATTT
>JANCMA020502381.1:0-10474 GCA_024336925.2 Zoanthus solanderi | reverse complement strand
TAAATTTTAAAAATTGTAAATTTGATGTAATTCTACTTGCCTAAATCAAATAATAAAGCTCTATTATTATTATTATATACAACACCAGCCTCGTTTTCATGCAAAAGCATTTCAAACCTAAAAACAAATGTGTTTCGAATTGAAATTTGCTTTATAAGATATGAGATAAAGGTAATCTATAGTGTAATCTATATCCAAACTGTTTTATAAACCATATTCAAGATTGTGTTTCTTGAAAAAGCTCTTGAGACAAGAACATACATTTACTGGACTGGTTTGGTTTCAGGGGCATATAGTTTGAACTATCGTCAGTTTCATGGCTACATCCTTGTGTACTCAGCAGTTAGAAAAGCATCTCTGGAAACCCTCAGGTATGTCAGAAGGAGTAGGCCTTTTTTTAAGAGACTGCTGCCCAGACTGCAATAAACGCTTAAGGATAGAAATTGGCATTTTTTCATTAGACATTCAGACTAGTTTTCACTCACGTTTACTACTAAGTCCTCCCCATTTTTTTCTGGACTTTATAATTTTTTTCATTTATGTCATAGCACTAGCCATTAGTTGTCAATACGCTTCTTTGATCTATCTAAAGTGTTGCATTTTTTGTTTTTCTGTTTGGAGAAAATTGCTTTCACCAGAACAGAACATAGATTTGTAATGAAATGATGTGGTTTAAAAGAAGAGCACATTTCAAAATATCTGTTGTAAAAAGACAATATTTTACTGTCTAGACACTCAGATAAGTTTTAAAACAAGTTTACTAGTATGCTTTGACTTTTGCTATTGTGCAGGCTAGTGTACTGCTGCTAATTTAAAACCCTGAACGCTTGTTATACTTTAGAATGTGAATACACTTTAAACAATAATTTATACATTACACAAATCGGCAGTTAGAGATAGGATATCCTGTGTTTGGAGCAAATTGAGGGAATAGGCGAGTGTGCTAGTAAACCGTAGCATTCCATCAGAGGAAAGAGCAATGGTTTACTGTGCATGTATGAGGCCTGTATTGCTGTAAGCTGCAGAGACTTGGGTACTAATGGAAAGACTGGAAGGACTGGTAACTAGTTGTGATCATAGAATGTTGAGATACATGTCAAGAGTAAGATGGCAGGACAGGATTACTAATTAAGAGGTCAGAAGAAGGTCTGCGGTGGAGGGGTAGAATTGGTTGTCAGGGATAGGATATCTTGTGCTTGGAGTAAGTGGAGGGAATAGCTAGCTTGCTAGTAAACCATAGTATTCCACTAAAGGAAACAGTAAAGGTTTACTGTGTGTGTGTGAGGCCTGCATTGCTGTATGCTGTGGATATTTTGGCACTAACGGAAAGACTAGAAGGACTGATAGCTAGTTGTGATCATAGAATGTTGAGATACATGTCAAGAGTAAGATGGCAGGACAGGATTACTAATGAAGAGGTCAGAAGAAGGTCTGCGATGGAGAACCTTGAACGTAGATTAAGGAAAATGAGGTTGAGATGGTTTTGTTATGTAAAACGTAGGGATGAGAATAGCATACTTAGGAGAGTGATGGAGCTGGAGGTAGAAGATAGAAGGCCAGTAGGTAGACCAAAGAAGACCTGGAGTAAGGTAGTGGAAGATGATATGAAGAAGTTAAACATCACACAAGATACGGTAGAGGATAGAAAACAGTGGAGGCAATTCATATCATGTCCAACCCCAGGAGTTGGAAACTAGGGATGTTAAACAAAGATGATGATGATTATAAAATTATTGAATTTAAAAAGTGATTATTTATGTTTGGTAGAGTAAATACTACGTTCTAAAAAGTTTGTGTGTAATTATTTTATTTTCTAGTATTGAAAATCTTTATTGATGTGAATTACACTTGCATTGCAGTGGTTTTTCAGCCTCCATTCCAAACGTTCCAATCCAGGTACTAGCAGTGACGGGAAGTGCATCAGGAGCAAGTGTTGTGTTTCACAGTAATGTGGCGGCATCATTACTGGCAGATGGCAGCAACTTGGCCAGTAAATTGTCTGCAAAGTTTCAAACAACATCACCTCACTTTCAACAGCAGGGTAAAACATTTGGTCTTGTTTTGTGGCATGCTAAGCATATTTATATTGTAAAAATTGTACATCTTTCCAAATTTGTAAGAATGTCTATATTGTTCCATTTTATTACTAAACAGATCAAAGAGCTCTTAGAGCCAGCTCATTCATGTAGTGGACAAAAATAAAAAAAACAGTCTAATGATTAAATCATAATTATTTTCCAAATGTTTTAATAGGTAATAATTAAATTGTATATTACAAAGTAAGATAAAGGCATTGTAGGCAATTTTGAGTTAAAAAAAAAGGAAAAAAATCTAAAATAAAAAAAGATCAGTACAGGCCTCCAACTAGGTCCGTTCTCACAAAAGTCAAAAGTTTTACCATGGAGCCACACTCGCAGAACACTTTCATTTCTGTCTACGGTCCACAATTTCCATTCACAAATTTCGGTCTACGACCACTTCCGTTGACATTTCACCCCCACGATACTCATTCGTTGATTGCACATGTGCGTGCATGAATGAGCTAAAAAGTAATTAGCAAATGGCTGACATTTTGAATATTTCAATAACTAGAAGTTCCATTAGAAAGGGATGTCGTTTGAGAATTGTGGTTATGAAATTGAAATGTGGAGCCAGGTGTTTAAAGCTTTCTCTCCACTTTTTTTTTTTTTTTTCGATTCTCATCGTGGTTTTTTACTCAGGATGATCAACTCCAAACCTACTTGTTATCTGCAAATGCATTTACTAGGATCTTGATGTGTTTGAATGTGTTTGATATGGGCAGAGCTTTTGCTCTTGATTTTTCTAAGGCATTTGACAAGGACTCCATGAAAATAAATGTTTATAGTATTTTTATTAAGTTAGATTCATCATTGCTCAAGTGTCCAAGTATAAAAAGTCGGCATACAAACTGCAGTTTTAATTCTTTGTTCTCCGTGTGGGAAATAAATGATTTATAACATGGCATGGGGTAAACAAATTATTGAATGCTTTCTTGTGTAAGCTGTGGAAATGGTTCATGTCACGTTCATGTCACGTTCATGTCATGTTCATTCTGTAGTCTGAGTCGGGTATTCGAACTTGGGTCTTTCATATTCAAATCCATAACTCTGACCACCAAGCCACGCTGCCTTCGGCATTGCAAAATTACTAAAGTATGTATTTGTCTCATCTGCTAGTACAACTTTTACTTGTTGTTGTTGTAACCTTGTATTAAAAATAATAACTTATGCCTGCTTTAATAATCTGTTGGAGTTTGTGGCCAGTATTAAACATGTATGTGATTTAAAATAACTGAGGATAGTAACAATGGGTTTGTAACCATGACAACAACAAACTGTTAGGAAGTTGTCATCAAAAGATTATTATTATTAAATATTGGTGTTTATTTTTTTTAAGCTGGAGCATTTGCTGCTTTTTTCAATCAAGCTTGGGACAAGAAAGGAGAAAGTGAAGAGGCATATGCACAGTTTATTGATGAGCAGAACAAACGCTTAATTCTTAAACAGAAGAATGAAGCACGGAGAGATTTGCCTGAATTGCCGCCTATTAAACAACAGAAGGTAAGACGGCAGCGCCACAGCAGTGAGAGAATTGTGTCCCCAAAGACACAGCAAAGGTTGCGGGAAAATCGTCATTCTTCAAACAGTCAATTTGAGAATCCTGATATTGTTCCATATGCAGAGCTAGCTACTGTTAGAAACAATTTTTTTCATAATTCACACTCGGCAGAAGACTTGTGTAACCCAAGTCCTTATGCCACATCAACACCAAATGCTTTCCTGGCAAACAATTTGCATCCTGCTGTCGATGATGCCTCCACTCCTCTAAATTGTAGAGAATGGGAAAAAAGAGAGATTGAAGAGTTAAGAAGAAAGGAGGCTATTCCTATCTATGCCAAAGTAGAAAGACGGTCTTCTCGAAAATCTAGAGATGCATCAATAGATGATAGTAAAGAGAACTTGATCGAGAACTCTTTATTTGCTAACAAGAATTTGGTTCAGTCACAGAGGTCCTCCAGTTCTTTTTCTCACAGCACGCCACCACCCTTACCAGAGCGGCAATATGGCTTAGAAGACTTTAATAATTTTCAGCTACCAGCATCTTCACAAAATGATACTATAAGATCTGAACAGAGTCAAGATGACGAAGGGTATTCAACAATTCAAAAAGATCACGAGGGAGCTGAATTTAACCACATTGGTGATCGACTGTATGAGGAAGTAAGTTTACCAACAGTCAGAAATTATGAAGTTTCGTCTCCAGATCGTAATCGGAATAACAGTAGCAGTGGGCCAGATCCCTATACAATGTCATTTAACAGTAAATTAGAGTTCTTTAACAAGAAGAATTATAGTTTCCTTCCTGAAAATGACCATAATATGACTGAGGATGTGTGGAAGAAGAGAGATGTCAAACCTGCTGTGTCCCGAACATCTTACCCTAACTATTTAAGACAACCATCCTATGGCCCAAGAGCTCCACTGGCTCAGGAAGAGGTAAAACATTATTAACCTTGTATAAAACAGTATCCCATAGGATGATATACTCATTTGAGATTATGGTCTTGCTTAGCAATCATTGTTTTCAAAAGAGCACTGATTGGGAAATTAATACAAACGTATGTTTAAATCTTACTATATAGATAGTCTTTTAAAAAGGTATAAGGTTGGGTTCAGCAAGTATGTTTCTTCTGGGGCGTGGCTTCATGTAAAGTGTGCATGGAATTTTAAAAATCTCCAAAGAACTTGACCAGGTTTATCCTTTTCATAAACCATTTTCCAAAAATTTGATCAGGCAGTTATAGTTAGATTGTTGTGTGCTTATTCAGACGATGAAGTCGATTCTTCATGAATTGGGACTAGAATATTGTTATAGTTTGATACATAGTTGTTTAGGGGTAACAAAGAAAGGGTAGAGCTCAAAAGACTTGGTACCGATTCATGGATAGTGATTTTAGATCTCTGAAGATTGATTGTCATCTGGCACATATGGAGTGGAAGATAGCCATTAAGAAACCTGTCTTACACATGCAAGCATGGAAAGTAGACATTTTTAATGTGATGTGATGATAGTCCTAAATGGCAACTAGTGTTAAAAAGTTTCCAAATGTTTTTTTTTAATTGTCTGAATAATTTATTGTACTTATGCTAAAATACTAATTAGTCTTCAAGGTTAATTTTTTAAAACTTTTTTAGGGGCACGGCAATTTAAGCCTCAAGATTTTTGCTAAAAATAGGGCCCCATGGCAATTGTCAAAGGTCACCAAGGCCATTCCAGATTTTATTTTGAGAGCACAAGGCAAAACCCTAGATAGTTGTGGTAGTCACGTAAAAGTGTTTCTAATGAGTATTTTAGAGGATAAAAGATGGTGGTATCGGTAACTTAAACCAGGTGCCAAACAATATATTTTGATCACTTTCAGCTTATCCTGACAATACTAATAGGAAACTGCCCCATGTTTTAACACTATTATCTTAGAGGCATGGCAGCACCCAACAGAAGAGAGGCAGGCCATTTGTTGCCTTAATTCATGTACGTATCTGGGGGAATAACGGCAATGGCCAAGGGCTTCCATGGCAAATGCCACGTGACCGTCGTAGATTTCAAGCCCTGCTTTCTTCAAATTTGATCATTGTTGGCTAGATTGGTTTTTTGAGAAGTGTTGATTTTCCTTTCGCAGTCTGATGTGGATGAACCAACATATGCTCAGGTCAATGATAAGATAAAAGCGATGTCACTCAAAAATGATCCCTCTGAGATCTCAAAGAATGTCCTTGGACCACGCCCACCAGTTCCTGTTATGTACGAAGGTAGAATGAGGCCAGCACGGTCAGCAGAAGATATTTGTCCTACCCTTGAATACAAAAAACAGCAAAATGGTATGACTATTTTTTGTCGTGAATACAGTCTGTGTTCTCCCCACAGTGCAGTACTGCTGCACTGTGCTGCTCTGCTCTCAAGTGCTGCTCTGAAAAATTTGGCAGATTTAAAGGTTCTGTAAAATATTTGTTAGAAAAAAGCTTGAAACAGCAAGAATTTTCTTCAGCTGATCACTGTTTTGCTAAACTCTTTCCTTAATTACCTTTTTCGTTACCCGTTAGCACCAAATCTTTTTTTCTTTTTCTCAACAGAAAATAAATTAAGCCGACTTTATCGGTTACTTTAGTTGAGATATCATTAGTACAAAAAACATTGATTTGACTTATAAATTCCCAAGAATCAAGTTTTATTAAATCTAATATAGCCGAAGAAATAATTGTTTTTTTTAAAAATGATATAAAATGAAGAAAGCTGCACTTGAATGTAGCATGGTTTGATTTTAAAATTATATTTAACTTGAGAGCAGAATTTAATCAAGTATACAATATTTTATTAATAAAGACTTTTTAAAACAAGTACATAGAAAAACGAACGTTCGCTAGTAACTGTACCACAAGAAGTGGTCGAAACATACAGTTACTAGCGTTCGTTTTTCTATGTACTTAAACAATATTTGTCGATTTTTTGTTTTTGAGTTTTTTATTTTTTATTTTTTTGGCTTTAGTTGATTATGTAAACTCTAGTTTTTTCTCTTTAGCTGCGTAACTAGGGAAGAAAATAAATTAACCATTTCTTCTCGTTTTGTTGAAGAATATCACAGCACCAGAATTATAAGCAAACAGACTTTAAATGCTCGTGTTAGTTTAAAGCCTTGTGAAATGTTTGCTTTATCAAGTCTTCTTGGTTGTTTTAAAGAAAAGCTTTTTAATTGGTGGGTTTCATAAGGTTCCAGTTCAGCGCACATGGTGGTCAGTTATACAAAAGAATCTCATTAGAATCTAGTTTGAATCTCATTATTTGACCTCCATATTCCATTGTGTTATAAAATATCCTCGTGGGACTTTATGAAACCCAAGAATTTTATACATAACATTTCATAAATTATCTGATCACTTTATCACAGTTTTAACACAATTTATTACAAATGCATTTATAAGTTACATCTAAGAAATAAATTTCGTTTTGCTCTTATGCGATTCAACAAACAAAGTCCTTTCTTTAGTTAAGAATTTCAATTTTTTTCTGTAGTTCTGTACAGTTTTACAAATTTGTTACCCATCTGTCTTGTTTGCAAATTATTTATATTTATAACCAACCATTGTTTATAATTAAATAGGTCAACAAAGTTATTTTTGCTAATGTCAGTTTGATAATGGTGTCAAAAAGACCCTGGTTGATGGATTGGGTTAATATTCAAATATATCCAACCAGTTTCAGGTTTTTTTTTTTCAAAGTTTCGACCAAAATTCTGTAATAAAAAACGACAGACTTACCCCAGATTTGTTGACATAATATCTATTCACAGTCTTGCAACTAGCTGGTATTAGACATGATTAATTAGAGCTAACATCTGTATTTCTATGAGATTTTAATGACGATTATAATTTTACAACCTGTGTGTGCTTGATTAACAAAATATAAACCTATTGCATGCATAATTGATATAACTAATGATTCAATTAATAACACTTATGAAACTATAAAATGTTTAGTTGAACATGGATATTAAAGTTTTATTTACTGTTCTAAGTTAAGTTGCTGATAATCCAATGAAATGATGCCATGTCTATCAGTTGCATTTTAACTTGCAATTAACAAGAGAGAACTGCTTGCTCATAACAGAACTAATGTTAACATAAGTAGTTTTATTTGAATATTCAACATTGCATGAAAGAAAAGCATTGCAAAATTTGTTTATTTTCACATGCAACTTCCAGACAAATTCTTCTCGCCAAGATCTAGACATCGTAGTCGGGATGAAAGCCGCACCACAATTGGCAGTATAACTTCTGATGGAGGTACTGGAGACGAACTGACACTTCCACACGACCGTAGTCGAGCCATTAAGAAAAGATTCAGTGCTAAAATTCGGTCAAGACACTCTTCGCGGTCTCCTTTTAGGAAAGGCAATCGAACGCAGTCTGTGGATGATGATTCGTTGCCTCGACAAGAGAATTACCGCAAATCTCCGAAACCTGGCAGAAGCAAATCAGGTAGAAATCAATGATTAAATGCTTCTTTCAAATAAAAAACAATGAACTAAAATGCACGTTTCAAGTAAAAAACAGTAAACTAAAATACATGTTTAAGGTTAAAAAATAGTGATCTAAAATGCACGTTTCAGGCAAAAAATAGTGATCTAAAATAAACGTTTTAGGCAAAATTGTGATCTAAAATGCACGTTTCAGGCAAAAAATAGTGATCTATAATACACGTTTCAGGCAAAATTGTGATCTAAAATACACGTTTCAGGCAAAATTGTGATCTAAATGCACGTTTCAGGTAAAATAGTGATCTAAAATACACGTTTCAGGCAAAATTGTGATCTAAATGCACGTTTTAGGTAAAATAGTGATCTATAATACACGTTTCAGGCAAAATTGTGATCTATAATACACGTTTCAGGTAAAATAGTGATCTAAATGCACGTTTCAGGTAAAATAGTGATCTAAAATACACGTTTTAGGCAAAATTGTGATCTAAAATGCACGTTTCAGGCAAAAAATAGTGATCTATAATACACGTTTCAGGTAGAATAGTGATCTAAAATGAACGTTTCAGGCAAAAAAAATAGTGATCTAAAATGCAGGTTTCCGGTAAAAATGCATAACTCAACCATCAATTTAAGAATTTTTCATTATAATACAGAATTTTAGTTTCACTTGATAATATTTCAAAAACTTTTAGTAAATTCTGTAGCGTTAAGTTGTAGGTTATTTTTCCGACATTTTAACTTTTTGTAAGAACGCACAAGACGACTAGAACTGCTTTTTTTTCACTTTTTTGTTCTTAACTCAAGATCTAGTTTTCAGATGGCATAAATCTGCATTGCCGGAAACAACCAGAACGTGACTTCAGCAACTAAAGAAATGCGCGCCGGGATTGACCAACTTGAAAAAGAAACTAGCTTTACAATTTGCTCACTCAAAAACTTGCAAACGTCTCATAAAAAGTGTCCTTGTGTTTCGCTCAATATCGATTTCCATTTTCCTATCACCGCGGTACTTTCATTCTTTTCTTCTTGGTGCAATGAATCAGTAAAAGATGTACCATATTGCTTCTTATCCAGTCTCCTTGCAATTACATTTTTGATTTTCTAATATTGTTTTGATAAATTTTTACTGAAAATTTTAATCTCATTGGAAATAAGCTGAAACGGTTATGTTTTTCAGTCAAGAAAGATGGTTCGTACCACAACAATGTTCTGGATGTACGAGTTTTCGTAAATGCCGACTCAAGCCAAGAGGATGATTCATCAAACACCAGCAGTTTAGAGTCAAAATACAAAAACAGAATAAAGAACAATCAACATGTGGTAGGTTGCTGCGGATGTGAATACAAAGTGTTTCAGGGATTTTATAGTATAGGGGTGGAAGTCTTGAATAATCAAAAGAAAACTTTAAAAAAAGTCTTACATGTTCTAAAAGGGTGTACTGGGTTGTCTGAGTTTATTGATCTATCGAAAAAAGAATGTGTTTCATGAGCCCACTAGAATCAAAATGTTTTATACAACCCCAAAGCTAACAAAACTGGATTTCATTTCTATAAGCTTTCACGATGTGAGGCAAATGTGCATGCAAGGTGTTGAGAAAACATGTATTTTAAAGGGAACCTCGGCTGTCCAACAATATCAATCTCAAATACGAGTTTTCCTAAACTTGTCTATGTCAGCAGCTAAAATTTGATAATTCCATCTATATAAAATATTTTCATGCTAATTTATTTGTTTTGATCATTGAAATTCCTGCTGGCCGCCATTTTGAAATGTGGCGTAGTTGCGTTGCAGTGCCAGACCCCCACTCGTTCATTGCTATTGTTTTATCAAAAGTAGAGACTGGAACTACAACGCACATACGTCACATTTCAAGATGGCAGCCCGCAGGAAAATTAATTATCAAAACAAATCGCTTGGCGTGAACTAAATACAGAGAATTATCAAATTTGAGCTGCTGATGTAGACAGAAGTTGAAGAAAACTCTTATTTGAGATTAATATTGCTGGACAACCGAGGTTCCCTAAGAGGATTCACGGAGCAGGAGATGTCAATTTTTCTCTTGTTTGAAAGAATTCATTCTCCACTGCCCTTGAAATCTCTAAAAAAAAGAATTTACATGCAGGATTTTTTAAATGTAGTTTAGGTAAATAAACCTGAATTTCACTGTTTTTTGTGTTACAGCAAAACAGGTTAAGTGTTACTGCAAAAGAAGAAGTAGGAGAGTCGGATATGAATACTGAACCGGTATGAACAAATCTGTTATCTAACTTATTTATCTTGGTCCAGTTCCTCAAAACCCAATTAGTGTTACAGTCTGGCGCGCTCAACCGTGGCCAACCCACATAAGTTTCATACAAGTTTTTGACAGGTTTTTGACAAGTTTGATGGATCGCATGATAAAAAGCCCGCGAAAAACAG
>JANCMA020502274.1:0-10474 GCA_024336925.2 Zoanthus solanderi | reverse complement strand
TATATTAACTTTAATATCGAGTAATTTTTATGGTATTTCCTTTAGGATGGAAAGACTTTCTTTTTTTCAAATGAACCTTAAAAATGCAAACAAATGCCTCTCATTTGGTTGCCTAGGCAACAATTGGTCGTGCGCATGGACAAAATTTCATAACCTCCTGGCTTTTAGCTTGTGAATCCTGGAGTAGTTGGTCATGCGCAGGGACCACATTATAAAGCCAGAAGGTTTGTGGATCCTTGATTAGCTGGTCATGCGCAGGGACCACATTATAAAGCCAGAAGGCTTGTGGAAGTGGACGAGTAAAATTAGCACATAAGTGTCACCCAGACATGGTACGTATACCAAAACACAACTGGTTGAGAAAGTGCAGTGGTCACACAAAGCCAAGCAAATAACAAGTAGAGTTTGCCAAAAAATCTTATCCATGCTAGCTGGATTGGACCATACAGCAAGCCAGAACCAAAGCAATCCAATAACCTACCTGAAGGACCCTGACACGCGCCGACATCGCGGTTGAACTGCTTAAGATCCAAAAAAGAAACTATCTGTTGGTAGCAGTAATTAACAAACACTCACTTCTTCTTGAAGTGTATAGTTTGTTGAAATGACCGTTAACAAATAATGACTAAAATAAGAAAAAAAGAATAAAAAATGCAGATTGAAAATAGAAAAGCAAGGTTAAAGTTTTCAACCCCGAGTTTCCACTCATGTCCAATTCTGGCAATCTGAGTCAAATCGACAACACGTTAGACGATCCGACTCAGATCGCAATAGTTAACTGAGGGCTTGGTGATAAATCCTTTTACCGGAAGTCATTTCCAGAGAACTTTTTATTGTAAGTTGCCTTGAAAGAAAAGTTGATTTGAGGAGAGGGTTGTAAATTTCGCCCATCGATCTGTTGGTGAGGGACCGTGTCCGATGGAGTCACTCTGACTCACTGTCCGTCATTTCCCACACAATTAATTTTTTTTATTGAACAATACTTTCTTATCCAAGCAGGTTAAAACTGCAAAACTGGTAGCGCACTTCGAAGATTGTTAAACAGTAAACTCATTAAATATACTTTATGTTTCGTTCTTGTTCGTTGAACTTCGTTAAAAAATCAATTAATATATCTAGAAAGACAACAGGAAAGGGGGTCAATGCTTTGTTACACAAACACATAACACAGTGCTTTGGGTTCAAACTACTACTTACCTTGAGTTTAATAATAATAAGAGCGTTAGGTCCTAATACTAGCTGCATACCCCTTTCCTGATCATTGGCTTCATATACTTTATGATTCGTTTTTGTTCGTTAATCCTCGCTAAGCATTCAATCCATGGTATATACTTTATAGTATGTTCTTGTTTGTTGAACCTTACTAAACAATCAATTCATGATATATGTACTTTATGGTTTGTTCTTGTTCATTGAACCACACTGAAGATTAACGGTTCTTCAAATATAGCTAATGCCTCGTTCTTATTCATTAAACCTCGCTTAAGAGTAAATTCATGAAATGTAGCTTATGCTTCGTTCTTATTCATTAAACCTCGCTTAAGAGTAAATTCATGAAATATAGCTTATGCTTCGTTCTTATTCATTAAACCTCGCTTATGAGTAAATTCATGAAATATAGCTTATGCTTCGTTCTTATTCATTAAACCTCGCTTAAGAGTAATTTCATGAAATATAGCTTATGTTTCGTTCTCGTTTATTAAACCAGGCTAAATATTAAGCTCATGAAATATAGTTTATGCTTCGTTATTCTTCATTGAGCCACGCTAAACATTTTTTTAAAAATTCATAATAATTATACTTCCCCGCTGTTATTTTTTTGTTGATGGAACAGATGGAGCCACTCTAGATCTATCTGAAATTAAGGCTCATGATCGAAATATAATTAATGCTTTTGTTTTGTTCATTTAACCAAATTAAACATGATAATTCGTGTATATAAGTATTAGTAAAAGCGCAATGCTTGTGGAATGTGGCTATAAAGATGAACTCAAGTATAGATAGCACAAACGTACTAGCAGCTAACTTGAAGCCACTATATTGGTCACTATATATGGCCCTTTAAACTACCATAAAGATTAGTGAGCGTGATTGCTAACAGCCATGGTTAGCTGTCTCGTGTAGTAGAACGCTAGGGCTTACCCCTGAGCGGGCTAGCTGCCTTTGGTGACTTTGCTAGATCTTATTAGCAGCTGTTTTGAGATTTGAACAAGGAGGCTGAACCAAAAAACAAAAAAATGGCAGTAACACTATTTAATGGTCAGTTATTTAATCTCTCCAACCTCATATTCTAAGGCGAAAAATCAAAATACGATGCCTTAAATTGTTTACGAAACGGTTGTTGAACACAAAAATAACAATGTATAAACAATGAAACATCTAATGTTTTACAGCTGGTTTCAGCAACAAGAGGAATTTAACTCAACTATTGAGGAAATGACACCGCAGCAACTTAACAAGTGCCTGCAAAAGTTTTATTTGTCGGCAAGAAGGCGAGACGGAACTTTTTAAAATAAAAATCGTTTACCGCTATTCATACAACGCATGATCGGTATACTGTCACAATTAAGTTAATCACTTGTGTGAAAGTGGTGGATATTGGTGGGTTTCATAAGGTTCCAGTTCAACGTACATGGTGGTTAGTTATACAAAAGAATCTCATTAGAATCTAGTTTGAATTTCAATATTTGACCTCCATCCGCCATTGTGTTACATCCTCGTGGGACTTGAAACACAAGAATTGAGCTCACCATTTCTCGGCTCGGTAAATATCTATCACAATTCACTTCCACTTTGGTGAAGAATTGCTAAATATATATAGCTTAATTACTTCGTTATTTGTTTTTGAACTATGCTAAAGATTAATCTCATGAAATATAGTTTATGCTTCGTTCTTGTTCATTTAAAGAACTTTAACATTCAGTTCATAAAATAAATAACCTTATACTTCTTCCGCGTCATTCTTGTTTATTAAGGCTGCAACCCGCTGTAGCACTTCCTCACTATCACACTCCAGTTTCAACATTTTTTTCAAAAGCTCTTCAACGTCCCTATCAGGTGCGATACACTTAGCTTAAACTGATTTAGTTATTTTATTAATAGCTCTTTTTACTAAAAAAATATATTTTTTCGGAATTCTCGACAGATCTTTTATTCGTTTCTTGGTGCAATGCATTAAACAAACTAAAATACATTACGTCTGACTCCATCTTTGACATTGCAACCTCTCTCGTAACGTATTGGTGCTTGTTAGATAAAGAAAGTTAATTGTTTATAGTCAGATATTGTTTTAAATTCTTGAATTATTTTACACGGAATATACTAAGTGTTTAATGACTATAAATTCGAAGAAATTAAGCCCCAAAATAATAACCATTTTCTTCTTTTTAGGAGATTGCTAATTGGTAAAGAATAACGATTGTTGATGTCAGCGACATGGTGCACAATGGATTCTGCTCACACTTGTGAGTGCCAAATTCATGCAGCTGCAAGGTTCCCTGCGCGACAAGATTCTTGTTGTAGTCTGCCTTTCATGCACTGATTGGATGCCTTCACTTTTAATGCGACATGAAACCTTGTCACATCGAGAGTATATCTGTAAAGCCTTGTTTTGTATCGGGAACGTATTATTTTCAAAGTTTGAAACTAATTTGAACTGTCTTAGTACTATCTTAAAATATTTGGCAGGTAGGGTATATGTAACCTTGGTTTTCTTACATTGCTTTTGTGTATTTTCACAAAAATCCATTAAAACACTCTAAATGACACTCTAACCGTGTTGGAGATATCTATCATTATTCACATTAAATTATACTTGCTGATTTGAGTAAGATGATCTCTAAAAACAGCTGATAGTGGTAACAAAACTTTGTAACAAGGCGAAATTAGAAACTCAAAATTCATAAAAACACTATTTCGTTACAGTGACCTTTTTATATATCACTGAAAATTAATTTGGTAATCTGCTCTGCTCTAATTTGCGGAAGGTTCAAAATTACCGGTGGCACTGGAGCATTTTCAGTGGCTTTATGCTTTATCCTTATCTAAGGTATAAAGTAAAGCGTGGGACGATTTGGCAGGAGTAACTCGATTTTAAATAGTATTTTACGCGCTAAAGGCAGACGCATGAAGAAACATGTAGCTTTGGCGTTTTAATTAATCATATTCGTAAATAGTTGCTAGCTCCTACTCCTAGATATCATAATGCCCTTTTTACTTGTTTCAATGAATTTTGATAAATTAGCATAATCTGCAGTAATGGTTTAGTCTTCACAAAAATGTTTTTTGTAGAAATGATCACATAATTGTAAGATTTTATTTATAAAATAAAAGATAAGTTTTGCAATAAAATTTCTACTCAGCTGTGAGAGCAGAAATACTCAAAGAATATAAAAAGATTTCAGATAAGGCATTACACTTCCTCATCCGGACTTCCTCCGTGAATACAAGCACGTCTCATTGCGTTTTGTGCAGTCATCGTTTATCACTTCTGCTGTTATCAATTCCGGTAAACCAAGAAGGCCTCTGACGTGCAAGTAGATGGAGTCGATTACAAAACTGACGAGAGTGCTATCCCTTCTTCAGAACTAATAAAAATGTAGAGAGAATAAAGTTTTATCAATGGAGATATAATGTTTGCAGATATATATAGAGAGGGCCACAAATTTAGGTGAGAAACAAACAATCAAAATAAATAAATAAACAGAGCCGAATTAGGTTAACGAAAATCTACCGTTGGTAGACAAAGTCCCTCGTCTTATTACGCGTTTCATTAGAGCCATTGTGTTTAACTGATAATTTTCGTGTTATTAAAAGTGTCCCAGAAGATTGAAAAGGCGCGCAATTAGTTCTGCAAGTTTGAACATTTCTCTAGATACATTTAACAAACTAAAGCCTAGTTTTCTGCTATTTTCTCCGTTGTAATATTTTTTACAAACTGAATACGTAATACCGTAAAACAATTTAAAAGTGGTGCAATTAGAATTTTTAACTAGTTATTTCTAATTGAAATTTTGTTATACTGACAATACTGTTTTATCGTGTCTACCGAAATGCTAGTGACATCCTTTTTTAAAAAATCAACTCTCGTACGTGCTGTTAGTATGTATCGCATGTTCGTTGCTATACGTGACATCCAAAGATTACACTGTGTTATGAATAGGAAGCTATACTCACTTCGCTCGCAGCAAAAACTCTGCATGATTAATTACGATCAGTAATTTGTGAGCATAAAAGATTAAAACAATAAAGGGGGAAAAGGCAGGGCTGTAAACCGACATGGATTTAAACTGACGTCAGTGTCGGACTTTGTAATAATCGTCGCACTTTCTGATATCTGTCGCACTCTGAAGTAGCAAGTTGTCGCACTTTGTAACAAAAAAGCTGTCGCACTAAGTTATTTTACGAGCCTTCATTGGATCCAATCTTTGTTCAGTTTTACCAAGAATATTCTGTTATCAAAACTGAAAGGTTTTTTTTCTAAACCAATGATTAATCAACTATGCAAGTTCTTGTGAGCTATACATATTTGGCTTTTGAAAATGACTTAGAAAGGTTTAACTCAATAAACGGGCTGTTTGAATGCTATGCTGTCACTAACTGAATACCGTTTAGAAATAAGATAACATTTTAAATTTCCAAGACATGTTTCGATCGAGCAGTCCCTTTCTTTTCCTCATAAAGAGTGGAATTTAGAAGTTTGAGCGGCGAAGATGCAATCGAAACCGGGTCTAAACTGCTGACTGGTGGTATTGTGGACGGCACTGGTTTCAGCTGAAATCTGAACAGAACCAAGCAGTTTTGGCGCTTCAGAAGGGAAATTATGTGTTCGCGGTACTTGCGATTGGTTTTGAAAAACTTTGATTTTCCAAACAAATCTGAAACCTACAGTGATTGTTGTTTTGCTTCTTCGAAGTATCCCACAAGATCAGATAAGATTCAATGAATTTCGTTGGTCATCTGGCTTCATCTCTCCCTTGACAAGGAAACTTTAGAGTCAGTGAGATCTTTCTTTCCTCTCCTTTCCCCGCCCACAATACAACCAGTCAGCAGTTTCTAAACGGTTTTTGATTGCAGTTTCGCCGCTCGAACTTCTACATTCGACTGATTATGAGGAAAAGAAAGGGACTGCTCGCAGTCTACAATTGAAAGTGAAAGTTGCAATAAATTACTAGCTGTTTATAATTATAGGTTACAAAAATAATAGTTTATATATTAAGAGAATCTACTACAATATGCTGTCACATATACAATAGATTAAACATGGCAAAAAATAGAGGCTAGCGAACTGTCAAATACAAAAAATACCAGTAATGTAAAACTTTTTGAAACATTTGCATTACACAGACAAACCTACATTAAAATGAAAAACTTGTTTATTGAGGGTTGCGCCTATTCAATGTGAAAGGCTTAAATATCGTTTACTTCCGACAAAAGAAACGTATCGTTCATTTCTGAAATTGTTGTTGAATTGAATTACTCTCATCTTTACATTTCTGCAGTGCAAAAGATAAAGCATAAGAAAAGCTGGCTATGAAATTGTAAACGCATAAATTGATAAATATAGAAAGAGACTCTATGACATCATCGATATCACGCAGCACAACAAAACAACTGGCTGTGCCTAGTCACAGATGCCTTTAAAATATCACTGATTGTTTTACGTTCAACGTTTTTAACATTTGTATTCGGGCCGCAATTCCTGTGTTATTGATTTGTGTAACTTATTTCCTTTACAAGTATCTCTTTATGGTGCCTGACCATTGACCTTCCTTGGCAGTGCTCCTTAAAGCGTAGGATGTTACTAAAGGCTCCTTCGTCAATGGAGCGCGTGATTATTTCCTCGTTTCAGATATTTTTTACTAGTCAGTTTTTACTATCAAAAGTACTTACACTTTTTCAATGACGTCATTTAACGATTATATAACCAAGATTATTTGGAAGTTACACCCAGTTTCATTGAAGAACTTGTAATTAACAGTATATCTATATCTGAAAGCTGAAAAGGACAAGTTAACCATCTGGTTATCATGGCTGTTATTGTTCGTACTTGTTGTTGCGGCTGTGAACTCCGCACTGGGGTCATAATTATCGCCTTGTTGTATATGGTAAGTGATCCATTATTTACTATAACACCGCTTTTGCTAGTGATGAAATAAAGCTCGGGGAAAAACGAGCCCTTGTGGAGATTCCGACAAAACTTAGTTTATCCAAAGATAACCAGTTTCAGTTTTACTATATAGAATTTTGTGCATTAGCAATCGCGTTTGCCCATACTCAGCCAAGTTCGTAAGCTTGTTTTTGAATTGCGCGGGAGCTTTTTATAGTTACATCATTTCCAAAAAGGTGCCACTTCGGCGCGTACTTCGCAGCTTTTACTTTATGTCAAGTCGAACTATATCACATTAGCATGAAAATTTGCTGAACTTGAGTTTTACTTAACTTTCACTAAGTTGTTGCCTTGAACGTGTTTTCAAAAAAGAAACAAGGTATTGCATCTTTTAATCTGGCCGGCTACATTTCATTTGTTCGTTATCAGTACAACACATCTTCTGAAGAAAAATACTGCGGCACAAACGGTATATTTATATATAACGTAGCCTTAAACCTAAGTACAGAGCAAAGCTTTTTCAGAAGAAACACGAATCCGTCTCAATTACTGAGCAGATGTCGGATGCCGATAGTTACACTTGCAAAGTCCGTACTCATTTTTGACTGTTTATATCAAATAATTCTGGTGCATGTGTAAACGGTCTTTTGGATAAATACTGATTTTAAAAGTCTTAACAAACAGTGAAAGGATTTGTGTTTACGTTTTATGAAAGAATTCAGTCAGATTAACTGATTATAGATCTTAAATCACGTTGCAAACAGACTATTGTCAGACTATTGGTGGTTTAATTCAATTTTGTCTAAATTTCAAAAACTTCTTTCTGTTAATGGAGATCGCTTGTAGTATATTTGTTATAGCGATATGGTTTTCACCTTTTTCAGACATTTTTAACCTTAAATCTTTCTACATCATCAGCATTTTTAAAGAACCATTGCAAAGGAATTGCGTTAAATTGCGATAAGTTCATTGGCCGCTTACGGGGACGAAACAAAGATCCTAATAGGTTCCTATTTACTTAAACTGAACCGTATTTATTTCCGTTTTGTCGTAAGCAAAATTATTTTTAAAAAAAGCATTTCATTTCAGGCTGGGCTCTCCTTCTCAATTTATAGCAGTATTACTTCCATCAGTAAGTTGAGAAGTGTTGAGAATAACATTCAGACAACTAACGCTATCCCGGACAAAGTCAAGGAGCATTATAAAGGTGAGTATTTATAAAATGAATTAAACTTTGTCTTTGAAGTTATATAAAACGGTCCCGCGATCATCCATGCTGTTTAATTGCTTTCGAAACAAATGCCAGGAAAGAGAAATTCAGGTCCCAAGAATTGAAACTCCTTAATTCCCATGATCGATGCATGTCTGCGTTACCGATCGAGCGGCCCACAGCTTTTAATTCGTAGGTCCTTCATATATGGTACATTATGGGTTTATTATAGGGTTAGGGCTTATTATAGTATGTGCCACCATAATGTACCATATATGAAGGACCTACCACGTACATTATGGGTTTATTATAGGGTTAGGGCTTATTATAGTATGTGCCACCATAATATCTACCTTTTCATTAGGAGGAAACTAGCACTGAACACTCATCTTGTTCAAGCTTTTCACTGACGCGGTTTTTTTGAGTACTTTTTTTACACACGTACATGTAGCTAGTTCTGTATAACTCTTTTGTGGAATGTGAAATAATCCTTTTCGACTTAAAAATATACTTCTTTCTCAATGATCTGAACTCCTGGTCCATCTAATCACTTGACAATATGTTTGTTCCAGGAATCATCAACTTTTCAGTTGTGGCTGCGGTGATTCACGGACTGCATTTATTTATCAGTGTTCTTCTTCTTCTTGGAGCGATAAAAGTAAGTTTTTTTTTCTCATGGAAAGAATATTGCTCATTTTCGCCATTAGTGATCAGGTAACAAACTTTAGTAAATCACTTTTAACGAAGTTACTTACAAATTTTAGTAGGTTAAAAACAGTTATTTAATCAGTACTAAACTGAAATTTGGGCGAAGGTACATTCTTCCCGCATATATGAAAACAAAAAACAAAAAACCAAAAAAATCGTACCGTATGTTGTCTTTTTTGCTTTTATATTTTACCTTTATAAAGACTTGATGTAACCATAGTTATAGTTTTTTTGAAAATTGTATTAGTATGTAGCCTGTTGTTTTATGAAAAAGAATTAGATCACCAGTACTTTGTGTAGTATATTTTTTACATTGTGTCCTACTTTGGTTTCTTCTCTGACTTAACTCACAGAAAAACCGAAAACTCTGTCTTCTTTGGTTTGGTTTCACGATACTTGTGATGCTTATTGGAATGGCTTATTTGATCTTCCTCGTCAGCATTTGGTCAGCGGTAGGTTTATCTCTTGATTCATCCATCAACCGATTCACCCATCCAGTCAGTTGATTTAGTTAACCCGACGAAAAGCTAACTTTCGAAACAGCGATGACGAAATCATATCTTCTGTGTTCTCGCTTACGTACTTCAATGTATTTTTGGAAAAGCTGTCCATTGAACCTTCCATCCACCAACAGCCTCATCTGACTACATCATTCACATTCGATCACTCAATCAATAATTAAACAAATCAATTAGCAACTCATTCTATCAATGAAAAATGTCTGCTTTTACTCAGCCAATCACCTTCCAGCCCATTGATCTTACTCACGTGTACCCACTCACTTGTGATCGTTCACTCACCAACAGCGATGATGAAATCAATACGTTTTTCAAAACTATACAACAAGCATTTCATCCACCGACCGTCTCTCTTGCCATTTTAATTACTCCATCACTCACTCAATGGATTACTCATTCATGTATTCACCAAATCAGCTAATCAGTCATTTAATTAATGATTCAAATCCGAATTAAAAAGGTAATAAATTAATTACCTAACATAGATAAGTTAATTTATTATATAAACTAATCAAATATATTAATTAATCAAGTACAGAAGTTTATTTATTAAATTAAAAAAATATATTAGCAAATCACAATATCAATGAAAAATGTTATTATCACTTAGCCAATCACATTGATAAATCTTAGTTGAGAGTTTTCTTTCTTCAACTGAAATGTTTTGTACTAACAACTTGATTGCAAACGTCTAGTACTGGCGCGGCATGTGGATCATTCTAGCGGGGAATTGTCTGGCGGTGAGTATACATATAGTACATACTACTACTACTACTACTACTACTACTACTACTACTACTACTACTATTACTACTACTACTACCACGATTACTATTACTACTACTACTACTATTACTACTACTACTACTACTATTACTACTACTACTATTACTACTACTACTACTACTACTACTACTACTACTACTACTA
>JANCMA020502171.1:0-10474 GCA_024336925.2 Zoanthus solanderi | reverse complement strand
TACCACCATAATGGCATTATAGCAGCTCGTGAACTTGGGCACACGATGTACGGTTACACATTGTAGGATTGCATTGTTGAGTCACCAGAGTGCTCAAACTGTGAGCAGTGAGCAATGCTTAGTGCAAATAGTGAATTTTTTACTGACAAACTCTCCACGCAATCTTGAGCTAAACTGAGTTGTTGAGCAGCAGCTGTTGCAAACAGGTCATTCTTGCTGGATCCATTAACTTTAATAAAATGGGTTTGTACCGCGGTATAAGCAACTGCCGCGAAAAACATTGATAATGTCGATCTTTACTCACACATAGGAAGCAAACGTTTTGGGGTTCTTATAAATTATTGTATGTACGTCTGATACGAAGTAAACGTTTGTTTGAAGCGTCAAATTCGTTTGAGAACATTTCCAAGATGCATATCCTTTTCATTCTTTAATCTGGTCTCAATCAACACCACCACCATCATTAACCTTACAATCAACACCATTACCATCATTAACTTTATAATCAACACCACCACCACCATCATTAACCTTATAATCAACACCATTACCATCATTAACTTTATAATCAACAACACCACCATCATCATTAACCTTATAATCAACACCATTACCATCATTAACTTTATAATCAACAACACCACCATCATCATTAACCTTGTAATCAACACCATTACCATCATTAACCTCGTCATCAGCATTAGCAACAACATTATTATCCTCATCAACACCACCACAATTATCAGTATCCTTATCACCAACATCAGCACAACCATCATTATCATCATCTTTATCATCATCATCAACATCACCATTATTATCCTCCTTATCAACACCACCACAACCATCATTATCCTTATCGCCAACATTAGCATCTCCATCACTAACCTCATCAATACTATACCATCACCATCATTATCTTCATCATCTTCCTAATCAACACCACCACCAAGATTATCCTACTTGGATCTGGAACAAAATGACCAATTATTCTCTGTATATTTGGACACCTGTACAAAAATTTGTATGTTCTTATAAAAAGTTTGATCTAAACTAATTAAGAATCGAATTTATTCATAGACATTGATGAGTGTAAAAATGGCACCGATACTTGTAAACAAGGGCAACGCTGCATCAATACTATTGGTTCATTCAGATGTGAAGCTGTTACAGGTACCCATATTTGTTAATACTATTATTCGGTACTCATCATGCTATGAATTATATTTAAATGTTTAAACCGTTACTCTAATAAAATAATTTAACAAGTGAAAATAAACTTGGTTAAGAGTTGTGATTTGCGAGAAGCCTGTGTTTTTGGAGAAGTTTTGCCTTAATTAACTTCTCGACCATAAGGTGAATCAACAGGTTATCGGACGCTCGTTTCAGTGTAAGCCCGAATTACTAAATCGCAGCTCAACTAGATAAAAAAAAGTAAAGTATTTAGAGTGCTCCATTCACAAAAAAGCACTCAATAGCTAGCTAAATATTTTAGTAGCCAAGTGGTCCATGGAGCCGACGCTTATCTCCGGTTTCTGTAGTGTTAAGCGAATGAGAGTTTTCGACTCCCACTCGACGGGACACTAATCCGTTGCTTCCAGCTAGGTACTCATTTACCTACCCCGGAAGGATGGAAAGCTGAGTTAGCTTAGGCGTAAAAGAAGGTCGCACAAATATTCGAATCTCGGCAAATGATTAAGTATGGACGCATGTGATTGGTCTGAATTCGCGGGAACTGTGAACTAAATATAATTCTGCTCGTGAAAACGCCGTGGCACCAGAACATGGGAGTTGCTCGCTCCTACTGGTTAAGAGCCATTATAACAACACATGATTTCAATTATATTTTCCAAATTCCAGTGATAAACATTTGCGATGGTGCCAGGTGCGGTGCAGGATACAATTGTATAGACAAGGGAAACACTTACACCTGCGAAGGTATTATATTTTATGTGTAGAGACTGATATAAGTATTTTGCTTACAACTGAACGAGAACATCAATCAAGTGTGTACGGGAATTCCTTGAATTACGTCGGAACTCCCTTCCTACGTCACGACTTGTATATCCAAGCTGGAATGTATTTTCTTACATCAAATTTTAAATTCTATTCGCGGAAACAAAAATATTAATCTTGTTTTAAACATCGATGGTTTTAGGGAAAGTATTTGTTTAGCCACAGCTCGTAGTATAATGTGGGAAATGAAAAACGTTTTTAACAAAGAAATTTTGTTGAGCCTTAATAAATTGTACAGCTCTTCAGGCATTGTTATAAAATTCAACTTTTGTGGGGCAGACTTGCTATCGGGATAGCGAAATGCAACAATTGTGCAATAACTTTTATGTTTCTGATAGCTAAATGCTAGATATATACAAACGTAAAATGAAAAGAAGTCCCACAAATTTCAACTGTTTTCTGGTTTTTTTGGTAACCTAAACCTTTTTGCTAGCTATGCCATGCTGATGAGACCTAAAAAGGCCAAAACAGCTGTCCATGACTGCCAGCAATCCGGCTCACTAATTTTTATGGTAGTTTTAAGGGGTAAAGCCCACTACCAATGTGGCCATATTGTGCCCAATATATAGTGGTTTCCAGTTAGCTAATAGCACATTTGTGCTATCTGTACTCATGTTTACATTAGTCACGTCTACCTATTGAGTGACAATGCTCTGGCAAGCAATCAGGCTCACTTTTTGTTATGGTAGTTCCAGTGGGTAAAGCACGCTACCAATGTGGCCATAGTACCCAATATAGTGGCTTCAAGGTAGCTACTAGCACGTTTGTGCTATCTATACTTGAGTTCATCTTTATAGCCATATCTCACTACCATTGCGCTTTTACCATTACTTATGTTCGTTTTGGTAACCTGAGCCTGTTTGCTAGCTATGCCACGCTGATGAGACCTAAAAAGGCCAAAACAGCTGTCTATGTCTGCTAGCAATCAGGCTCACTATTTTTTATGGTAGTTTGAAGAGGTAAAGTTCGCTACCAACGTGGCCATAGTGCCCAATATAATGGCTTCAAGTTAGCTACTAGCACGTTTGTGCTATTTATACTTGTTTGCAAAAGTATCTATATTTCTGAGGGTCCTCGACTTACATCGGATTTTTCATCTTACGTCACAACATAAAACGATTTTTGCAGTAATTCCGAACTCACATACTGTACATAAGTATCTATGTCACCTACGCTAACCCAGCGGTAAAATCATTTAGCACAATCCAATATGGTGTACAACTAGCGAATGTAAATAAAGTCGTCTTTCTCGTATAGCGCCTAGTTTTGGTGCAAAAACTGTTTTAACGTCGCAAACGCCGTCGTTAATGAACGTCGGAATAATGGAACAAAAAGGTTTTAATAAATTTATGGAAAATGGTGACGTAACCACGAAAGGTCGAGGAAGTCCTAAACCGAGGATCGACCCGCTGTTTTTGTGCTGGAAGCCCATAATGTTTTAGCTAATTTCTTGCACCGATTTAAAAGCTAAAGCCACTTTGTTTCTTCAAACATTAGACATTAACGAGTGTGCATCTAGTGGTAGAAGAGTATGCGGAAGAGGAACACGATGTATAAATACTGTGGGATCCTTCAGATGTGAAGGTAAGGCGTCAACTGACAGCTTTCTTTACAGGCTACTTAGTTAGGAGGTAGTTTCTAATAGCGTTGTGTTTCTTCAAACATTACAGACATTAACGAGTGTGCATTTAGTGGTAGAAGAGTATGCAGCCGTGGAACACGATGTATAAATACTGTGGGATCCTTCAGATGTGAAGGTAAGGCGTCTACTGACAGCTTTGTTTACATGCTACTCTGTCAGGAGGTAATTTCTGAAAGCGCTGTGTTTCTTTAAACATTACAGACATTAACGAGTGTGCATTTAGTGGTAGAAGAGTATGCAAAAGAGGAACACGATGTATAAATACTGTGGGATCTTTCAGGTGTGAAGGTAAGCGGTCTACTGACAGCTTTTTTTACAGACTACTTTGTTAGGAGGCAATTTCAGATAGCAAGTGAACAATGATGAACACCATTCGAGTTTAAAACTTAAGAAGGCAAATATCAAGCGAACAAAGCGATAAAACGTTTGGCTCTATACAACCGCTCACTGATTTTTGGCAAAGACTACCTACATAATTCAAAAACCTAAGAAGAACTTATCTTTGCAAAAAGATGTAATAATGTTAAATTTGGTTCACATGTAAAGGCCTTCGTTTGCCTTATATGCACGCATGTGGCTCTTCACTATGCCTATAGCGCTAATTCTTTGTGTTTCTTCCCTTTTCGTTTTTACCACATTCTCTAAAACACTCTTAGCATTTAAATGAAAACTACAGAACTAAAAAAATTAACATGCCTAATGCTTAACTAGAAAACCTTATGGTCAACTTAGGCTCAGGGCATTTCTTAAAGGGAACCTCGGCTGTCCAACAATATCAGTCTCAAATAAGAGTTTTCCTCAGCTTGTATCTACATCAGCAGCTCAAATTTGATAATTCTCTCTATATATTCATACTAAGTGATTTGTTTTAATCAATGAATTTCTTGCGGGGCGCCATCTTGAAATATGACGTAGTTGCGTTGCAGTGCCAGAACCCACTCGTTCATTGCTATTGTTATTTATCAAGAGTAGAGACTGGCACTACAAAATGCAACGCACACACGTCACATTTCAAGATGGCGGCCCGCAGGAAATTCAGTGATCAAAACAAATCGCTTAGGGTGAACTATACACAGAGAATTATCAAATTTGAGCGTTTAATGTAGACACAAGTTGAGGAAAACTCTTATTTAAGAATAGACAGAGAGAGACAGCAGAGGTTCCTTTTAAAAAAAACTTATAAATGAAAATCATCTATTAAAATTTAGTAAATAAATAAGTATAGCGTTCATGTAAAATTGTACAATAACCGGAAGGTTGCAAACAAAAAAACGAAATATTGCTCTAACTAAAAAGAAAGCGCTGTTTTAAAACTTCTAAAACTGCCGTGTGGCAAAATCATTGATGAGCAATGCATTTTTGGTATATACTTCATGCCAGTATGCCATATACTCGCCCTCTATATAGTCTCCCTAACAAGTAAGTATATACCCCCTCCAGTTTTCCTTCCTCAGTAAAAATCAACTCCTAGCTTTTTTTGGCAGTGGTACTGTTTGAATGTGGTTTGTCATATGTATATTTGTTGTAAGAAGGGCATCTGAAATTAAGTTTTGACCTTGTGTGAAACATAGTAAATCAGTCATACATACTGCATAGAGGTGAGAATATGCAAAATATGTCACTCCTATCCCCGATATAGTTTCATATGAAATGTACGAGCAGTGTATTTTACAGTAAAACACTCCTATGTATGTAATAATATTATTATGTTAACAATAACCCTTCGTCTTTTCAGCTACAAACCCATGCACAGGAGTCACGTGTCCACGAGGGCATTCTTGCATTCCGCAACGAGGCAGGAGCCCGGCCTTTAGATGTGAAGGTAAAACTATGTCTACATGTGCTACATGCTTGATGCTGTTTTTCAGACACTTGCATTTTTTTGCTGCCAAAAGAATTCTTTTAATATATACGTCTATTTTTTCAGATATTGACGAATGCAGGAATGGCCTGGCAGGATGCGATCCTGGTAAACGATGTGTAAATGTTAAAGGTGGTTGGAGATGCGTAGCAAACGGTAACTAAATTTAATCTCAATCGATTCGATTTATGTCCTCTAAAGTTTATTTTGTAACAGAGTTGTCAACTTGCTTTTGTATTCAGAACTGCGATATGAGCTTTAAAGTGTTATGAGCTATCTCTTTATGCATTTTTTTTCCGTTTTTTTTTTTTTTGTTTTGCTTTCCTATTTCTCCCTTCCTTTTTACTTTGGTTATTTCATTTTGTTTCGAGTGGAGAATCCGCGAGCATTAGAATGGTTGTGCTGGGGAAAAAAGTGTAACAATAAAAAGTCGTTTTATTTAATCGTATCACTGCTCATCTAATCGACTAGAAGTCACTGAGAAACACCGACTCAGTTCTTTTTCGTTTGTGATTTTAGCCAGTCATGTTTGTCGTAAAAAGCTAGTTTGTCGTGGGAGTTGCAATTGGGGTCACTCCACGAGTATCCTTTGATTTTGTTTTGTTTTTGTTTTCTTGTTTCCTGGTATCCTTCTTTCATTCCTTCCTTCATTCATTCATTCCGTCCCTCAGTCAGTCAGTCAGTCAACAAATCTCTCGTTATTCTATTCTTTGTTTCTTCCATTTATTTTTCCATCCATATATTCAATTATTCACGCGCTCATTCATTCACTCATTCATTCATTCGTTTGTTCTTTCATTGTTTTTCTCTCTTTCTTTGCTATTTTTCTATAACTTACTTCTCATAAATACTGTCTCACATTGATGGCAAAGTTTTTATTCATGTTATTCTCTGTGGCAGATGTGTGTGCCAATGCCAGGTGTCCAGCCGGTCATCAATGTGTATCCAGGAGAAACAGAGCTGTTTGTCAAGGTATCCCATTAATGGTTTTATTTGTTTGACATCAGACAACTATAAGACCTCCCTTATGGCATTATACATAAGCTATGGGATGTGAAAAGAGATGCAAGGAGAAGGAATTGAAGCATATATGGCAGTGTGCTGAGGAAGGGGAATGAAAGGCTGCGAGTAACGATGTTTTTAAAATTGCCCTCTGCGAAAACGAGTTTTAGACTCTAGTAGTACTTGTGTCTTGTTTTATGCTTTGTGTTTTTTTTGTTTGTTTTTTTTTTTGCTTTCTCTAACATGAAATTTACCAACAGACATCGATGAATGTCGTACGGGGAGCGCTAGATGTGCTCGTGGACAGCAGTGTGTAAACAGTCTTGGTTCATATCGTTGTGTCTGTCCTCGTGGATTTACTCTTCAGAATGGACGATGTGTTGGTGGGTATTGTGAACAGTAAAAATATTTATTTATTTATTTATTTATTTATTTACATGTTTAGCCCGAAAAAGGGCTGGGAAACACCCACAGAACAAGTTCCAATTACGGGGTTCCCGTATTAATCCATTTGATTATTTATTATGGAATTATATATACATAAGTTGAAATAGCCCTATCTCGCAATGATAAGGAATCCTTTAAAAAATTCCTGGATCCAGACTGGTATGCGTATATCACCCCCAAAATTTAACTAGTTCTGCCTCATCCCATTGCCGACATTTCCTGAGTAATTCATCAAAATCTGTCGATAAGTTTTTGATTTATGTTGCTAACAAACAAACAAACAAACCCTGCCAAAAGCATAACCTCCTTGGCGGAGGTAATTACAGAAATTTCTGCATCTCGATTTCTGAATGGGCTCAAGTGCTGGCTGGGAATAGGAAGGGTTAGGAGGGCAAAGTGGGAGGGGAAGTTTCCGGGTACTAGGATGTTTTTCGGATATCAGGGTTTTATTCCGGGTACTCAAATTCCTCTACGAATTCTGCGGTTTCAGTCTTTTCAAAGTGTGGGGAGGATTGAGTTCTCTTTATCTTCATTTGAACTATATAAGCTATACAACAAAAATGTTAGGAAAGAAAAGAGAAAAACACAAAAACAACCTTTGGCTTTGGGTCGAATTTTGCCATCTGAGGCCAGGATTAAGATTGCTGCCCGATGCCTAGGCCTGTTATAGAAACAAGAACATGTTAAAAAAGACGAACGCTATTTCAACAAACAATGAAAAGTTAGGAATTTTTGCTTTTATCAGGGAAAATTTAAACAATGGTCACATAATAAGAATATTTAAGGGCTTCCACTATTGTAAATGGAGAATTTTCGAAAACTTGTTTTTTCAACATTAGAGGTAACGAAAGGTAAGCCTCAACGGGATTCAAACCCAGGACCTCCGCGATGCCGATGTAGCGCTCTTACAAACTGAACTATATATGAAGCAATTGCTGGTTCTAAGAGCTTGTCATTTTTGTTTGGTCCACCTATGCCTATAAAGGGTTAAAGTACTTGCTTTAATTTTATATTAGCCGTGAAAAGTTTTCCTAGATAAAATTGAGATTAGTAGCTATATACACCTTGAATGTTTTCGATTATAAATTATAATAGCTTTTTAGCTCAAAGGCTTTAGCTCAAGAACTATTGTGGTGGATGGGAATGTCATGCATAAAGAAAAAAAAATGCTCCGAACCCAATCGTCTCAAGATCGTCAAAAGGTTTTTATTCGGCGGAGAATCAAAAGTTGGAATATAACACGTGATCTTCGACTGTTAACGAAAAATATAATTATCGCCATTTTAACTCATTAACCCATGCAGAACTCGCGTAAATATTTTCAAAACATGAGATTACCTGTCTATACAAGTTTTCAGTTTTCCGCAGTATTTTAGCTTTTATTTTAATTATTACAATATTTTTAAGCTGCTTAATCAAGATTTGTGAGCAAATAAAAACTTTAAACCTTGACTGAATACGACATGAAACCTGCCTAGAACATCTGAGGCACAAATGTTAATACAGTGCTAACTTTAAAAAATAAGTAAAGAGAGTTCCATGGTTCATATTTGCTCCACAAACTTACCATAGGATGCCCTTGATTTTGCTTTTAATTGACGTTTATTTTACTTCAACATTATCTGGTAAAGAGTGACACTTCTCCTGATTTGGCCAGTTTTACGCAATCATAGCTACAGCTTTTTTATTGATAGCTTGTTGAAAAATATACCACACTTTTCACGTATTAAAAGGAAGTGGTATTGATTTGACAAGAAATTTGCTGTTTTTAGTTTTGTTTGATTGGTTCAAATATTGCTTGTCTCTCTTGACATTATGTCATACCTTTTCATAATTGGCTAACACTTTTTGGTGGGAAAGACAATTAAGTTTTGACTACAGCTACACTATATGCAGCGTCTCAAAAGTGTTCGTAATTAGGGGTGGATCATTAGACATTTGAGGGGTTGGGCATTTTTTTTCCTCTGCAATATATCTTTTTTCGGTTCAAGACGCTTTTGGGTTTTGCGAACAATATCAAAGTGACTTGTCGTGAGAAAAAGAAAAAATAGTTAATTTATTAACTAACAACCACGATGAATAAAAGTCTATTTCATCACATTAATTTTATACTGGTATTTCAAATATTTCAATTAGCACTAAACTCCATCTAGAGGAGTAAAGAGAGAGCTTTTAAAAGCACCGGAACATTTCTTCACGACGCGACGGAGGTCTATTTTCCGTAAGTAGACTGGATCGAGAACGGCGTTTTTGGCGCTAATTTTTTACTTAAACAGCGCGCGCATCACAACGACGGACGCACGCAGGTTAAAAAGGCGCGAACTAACTTTGAAGAGCTCAGTCTAGTCGTATTAACAAACTTTAAATTGTAAAATTGGTCATACATACGGCAAGAACCTGGAGCAAAAGTCAGTGTTAAAGTAATTGTAAGTAAATTATTTATTGACGATTTGTTTGGTGCTTGAAGCCATTCCCTTGATAAAAAAAAAAAAAAAAAAAAAAAAAACTATGCAGTTCTGATAGACCAAAACGGAGGCAAAAAGCAGCTTGTAGCCTGAAGGCCTCCCTGACGATCACCACGACCGCATGACGTGTTCAGGTACGCGACATCTGCTGACAGTTTAGTTCCGGTTGGCCTCCGTAACAACAAGAACGCCGGATGCTTAAGTTCTCTAGTGTCCCATCCAGGAGGAGTCAAAGAATGTCATCCGCTTAACACTACAAAAAACAGAGATAAACACAAGCTCCAATGAGCTACTGAACTTAAAAAACGATTTAGCAAGCTTTTAGCTAAGAATTATTTACTATCGCTGGAATTCATTTAATCGAAATACATGTTGTGTCTGCTAACATACTCACTTAACGTACTGTTACCCATTACATTACCCAACTAATATCACCCAAATCTTTGACAGTCGCAAACATCAGGGGACTGGACCGATAGCAATGCATACCCAGTGAGAATGCAGCACTTGCAATAGTGAACTAGTCAGGTCTCGTGACTATCGCAAATTTTCCCTGGATGTGACACTAATCCATCGCAGGTTATCAACAGATGCTGGTACTCATATACCTTCCCCGGAAGAATGGAAAGCTGAATTAGCTTAGGCAGAAAAGAAGGTTGCACAAATATTCAAATCTCGGCAGAGCCGGGATCGAACTGGTGACCTTGTGGTCGGAAAGCAGGGATCTTATCAACTGCGCCAACCATGCCCGCTATCATTAACTGGTGTTTACCATTATTACTTTGATCTCGAGGTCATCAGATGGACTTCGAATGAATCCAAGAGATCAATTATCTTAGTATCATCCAAGTATTTTAACAAAAATTAACCGATACGTATTTTATATATACATCTACTAAAGAAAGAATTACATTTCCTGATCATGACCCTCCGACTGAAACAACGATATGTATGGATATTTCTTTAAATCCTGGTACACACAAGATTCCTAACCGAATAACTGTGAACAGTCGACCTAAATTTTCAAGACAATGCTTTGTC
>JANCMA020502073.1:0-10475 GCA_024336925.2 Zoanthus solanderi | reverse complement strand
TCACAAATAGACCTCTAGTAGAGTAGCCAATCAGAATGCAGGATGCGTGTTAGACCGTTAGTAGGTTTATACTAAATCCATATATTCATTACAGTCCCTCCCTTTCGTTCTTGCTTCCCTTCTTCCATCTTCTTACCCTTCCTTCTTAACTTTTTTTTCTTCTTTATTTTCCTTCTTTAGTCACATATCCTTCGTTCTATCTGAAACATTACTAATATATCCACTCCATCTTCTGTTTTGTGTAAAATGCGGTTATATCTTAACTCGAAGACCTTTTTGACTAATATGACAATGAATGTTTTGATTCATCCAATTTTATTAAACAATAACTGAAGAAGGCCGTGCGAGACGGCCGAAACGCTGTACTTTTATAATATTTGTTTTGGACAGTAAGCGACTAATTTCAGTTAATGTTAATCTTTTTAACTAATCTTTTGCTAATTGTATAATTATTAAAAGATAGTAAATGTATCTTACCAACTAGGTTTGTAATAATGTGCGGTGTCCAGCAAGCGACGAACACACACACGACCACCAACAACAGCCTCGTTACCTTGAAGTCGTGGAAAAGCGACTTGTACGTTCGCTTTCGGTTATGTTGCGGCACATTCTGTAATGTGTGAAGGCTAAGTCGACGGCTGGTGGCGCGAATAAAGCGAAAAATCTTGAAATACAGTATCAAAATTAATATGAATGGGAAAATAAAAGCAGTAATTGCAAAAGTTATTGTATAGGATATGTTTTCCGTCAGCTCGGTAGCACAAGTTGCTTTGTGGGGTTGGTATAGGTAAAAAGACCATCCAAAGAATGGCGGAACAGCGTAGAGAATGGCGAGTGCCCAAGTTAAAAGAATCATAAACGTAGTTCCTTTCTTGGAAAAAACGGAAGAGAACTTTGAAGGATGAACAATGCAGCAGTAGCGACTGATACTGACAAGGGCAAGAGAAGAGAAGGCTTCAAACAAAAGCAGAGCATTGAAGAAGCCAGCAATCTGACACACGACTTTACCAAATATCCATTCGTAGTAGATAACAGTCACCTATAGAATAAATCAACAGCTTCGTTAGTATTTCTTTACTCGACTAAAAATATATGCTGAAATCTGGCTATTAATCACTACATGCATGGATTTTTCAAAATTTTTCAAAATTGCATAAGTTCGTAGATGGAATGCAATGTAAGTTTTTTGAAAAACTTACGAGCTCAAATTTATTTCCAAGTTAAACGAGAAAATTCACGAGATTGCATCAGTAAGATTAGAAAGCAAATTTTGTTGTGCAAACTGGCAATACTCTGTTGACAAAATAAAAAATTTAACTGAAAGTTTTTAATTTTAACGAAGGCCTCCAAATTTTCTTCACTCCAGTAATCTAATTGAACAAGTAATTTTTTACTAGATTACAATTCATAAGTTTACAGAAATTTATTCCAAAAGAACGTTTAGTTGGTGGAAATAAATTTCACTTGTGCGAAGGTGCAAAACAAGAAAAAGTATTTGAATATTTCGCGACCATATAAACTGTTTTCGTATACTACATCTTGGTATAAAACCATTTGAGGATATTTCTAAATCTGTCTGATGTCCTTATAATATGCACATCCGATTTTTTTCCATTCGTTTGTTTGTGTGGGTCATAGTTAGCTAACTAACCAATTCATCGTATTCGCTAAATCTCTCATTTGCAAACTGTTGGCGTTTTCAAAAAAGCATTTAGTAGTCTCATTAAGAATTTCAAAAAAGTATATTTAGTCTCATTAAAAATTTGCGCTGTTTTCAGCACAATACATGTCACAATTTGTACAGCAAACTTGAAAAATGAGTTTTAACAAGATGTCTTAAAGTATTAAGATGTAATTTAAATCCTCTAACGTTTTCAACCTTTTCACTGAAACTGCTTGATTTGCTAGTACTGAAATAGTCTGAGAAATTGATGTCTTGATTGAGCATTAGCTCTTCCCAATTATCTTGTTGCAGTCACTCAAACAATCATCTGGACATCTAATCCTGCTTTGAATTCAACAGAGATCTTTTACCCTAAATTCTATATTCATCATAGCAGCCAACAGCTCAAATATTAAGTCACAGATCCTGAGAACTAAGTAATCAAGATCCAAATATACACAAAAATGAATCATAAAAAAGTATTGCTCTCATGAAGGTCATCTTTTTGCTTTCCCTATATTACGTCAATGATTAAATCATTCTACCGAGATTTGATTTTAAAAACTCCGTGCTACACGTACTCGCCAACATATATATTTTTTATTTTAGTCGTGGATACGCGAAGCGTAGGAACGACTCTTGCTGTGAGTCAGAATATGCAAATTTGTCACTCACTCAGATGTAAACAAAATCGATAATTCAACGTGAGACCAACTGATATCGACTTTCCTAAATAATGCCGGAACTGTTCTATTTACTTAACGAAGTAATGGCAAATCCAGTAATGAACTTGAGAAGCAAAGTAACTTGTTTGACGCAACTGCTTAAAAACAGTCACATGAAAAGGTTTCTTTTTTATGTTTAGAATCAAAACAAAATCTTATGACTTTTCACCCAACACCATCCGTTCAAAATTGTTCCAAGTCCTTTAAACTGTATCCAAAAATGTGTTGCTGTAAAAGGAAATTTAACTATTTGCAGAATAATTCAATTTTAATGTATCCACGACTCATTCACAGTTCCCTTTGATTGTTATCGCTAGTGTTACATTGCTGCCATTGTCATTGGCTTTTGCACTGAATTTCCGCTGCCATAGTTATTGTCATTGTCAATGTTTTAACTTTGACAAAAATGCCATTGCTATTATCATTGATGAAATTGCCATCATAGTCCCTATATTTTGTCATTATGATCGTCATCAGTGTCCCCCTTGCGCTTCTTATTGTCAATTCCACTGTCTTTGGAATTGTCGTCGTCATTGTCATAATTGTCGTTATGCCATTGTCGTCGTCATTGTTGTTATTGTCATTGTCATTGTTGTTATTGTTATTATTACTGTCATCGTCATTTTCATTACTGTAATTGTCGTCAATGCCATCATCATTGTTGTCGTTGTCGTTATTGCCATCGTCCATGTCGTTGTTGCTATTGTTGTTGTCATTGTCGCTATTGCCATTGCCATTGTCATTTCCATTTCCATTTTCTTCATTGTTTCCATCGTCATTGCCTTTGTCGCTACCATTGCCGTTGTCATTATCAACGTTATTGCCGTTGTAACTGCTATATTTCATTATTGTTGTAAACGCTGAGGTCAATGATAATGCCTCTTAATAGGTGAATGCCATTTATATTGCTATTGTCACTATCGTAGTTTTAATGTATAGGATAAGGGTCCGAGTTTACCATAACTATAGCCGTTTTACATTAAACTTGATTGTTAAAAATAAAAGTGATTTGTTTAACTTGTTAAACTAAACTAATTTTAAAAATCCAAATTTCCTAAATATAACAGTGGTTAATGAATTACTGAAATCGTCATCGTTGTTGCTTCAGGCATTTGAAAATGTTTTTGTAAGCCATTTCTCAAGAATTTGATTTTTTTCTTGTTTTCCTCTTTTATTTTCTCAAACCGCCATTCGTAACGCACTTTAAATTGCATATGACACTTTGATACGCAAAGGAAGAAAAGAACAGCTTACACTCGTTTCCCAGGTGCAAAACCACTCAGAAAAACACTTCAAGTGAGTCCTCAAATGGCATCATCTGGTTACAAAAAAAGGTGCGTTAAACTTGACAGATTTTGGAAGTAAATGTCAAATTTACTCATTAATTTTACTTGTTCAATATTTCTAAAAACAAAATTCAGAACAAAAAAGCCACATTTTTAATGATTGTACATCTTCAAACGTTCAATATTTACTTGCTGTATTTATTGCCGTTTACACACTGTTTGACCTGAAGGCTTTAGGCCCAGGCGTAACTTTTCAGTTTTTTCTCTTAGTCGCTGTTTTAAAGACGAATGTTTACGTCAAACAAAAAGCCCGCAGACATTTTTTTCTTTTCTCTATATCAAATTTTAAAACGTTGCATAATTTTCAAGAGTTGGAACAAAAGCAGGCAGGCTTGAATAAAATCTTTAATAGAAGAATTTTATCGGTAAAAGGCTCGAGTTTCTCCAAAATTTATGAACGACGCAAGAGCAGTTAAGGATGGCTTTAGATGACAAATTCGGCAATAACGCGGTGGGTACTGGAATTCTGTAAAATGCTGCAAATATGTTTTTTTTATTTAAAGGATTTCGAAAAGAGTGGTCTTAAACAAAACGTGAAGTTTGTACGCATTTATCTTGAGAAAGCTGAACAATTTATGAAAGATTGAGGCTCTATTTATGGAAAAAGCTAAGAATATTTTTAGCCGACATTTGCATGTGTTCTCTAATTTGCAACTCAGTTCAAAAGCTCAAAGGACACGTAGTTATGAACCAACAAATGCAACTGTTTTCTAACAAAAATGTGGTTGAAGGATTGAATGAGATCAATGCTAAGTGAGGGAAGTCTATATTTTAACAACAATCCGCTTAATTGTGCTGGCTAAAAGCCAGAGACATCTTAACCAAACTGGAGCAACTTTAGAATACCCCGACACTGTCGTTAATATAATTCTGCGAATTTGTTTTTAGAGAACGACGAATGCGCAGAATATATCACCATGTCATTAACGACAGTGTCGGGGTATTCTATAACTGATATTTGTACAATCCTTAAACTGTTTGGTTTTAAAAGTTATTTTATTGCGTATTTAGAACAAGTTTATAGCGACTGATTCCTTTGAAATGCCCCAATGTTTGATGTGTCAGTAGAGTAGTTAGAAAATGAACAACACTTTTTGCTTGAAGTCAACGAAGTATACAGACCTGCTTCTTATTTGTGATCTGCGTTGCGTAGATTTTTCTTGATTATTTTAATTTATTAATGACATTAATGGAACTTATAGTATAGTTTAGTTTTGTTGCTGTTATGTATAACGAATAACATTGCCACTGCTAACTTTTTGTTTCTACAAAAGAGAATGCTCGATTGAAAACCAATTGAAGATTCTTATCTCGTCTTTTACTTTGTAACCTGCCGCCATTGTTATATATCATAATAATGCTGCAAGCAATTACAAAAGAACAAAGAAATAATGTTTTTAATTTCCATGGAGCTGGTAATCATAAAGAACAAAGTTACTCGTATCAAAAACTCCCCGGAGCAGAGGCGCTCGTCATGGACAGGAATACATTGTGAGAGGTTTGTAAAGCCCTCTGGCGATAGACACACTCGGCAAATTTGCAAGATTCAGTGATTACACAATATAGGTCATTAAGACTATAAAAATACTAATTATACAAAACTTTATCAATGAATGGACTCAGTGCATCTTGAATAATAAACAAACAAAAAAAGTTTGCGTTTCTTTCGCCAAAAGAAGACAATATTTGGTTGTTTTGATTTTCTGTTGAAAGCCCGTCAAGGAATTTCGAACCATAAAAAACAAACAAGTGATTTCCTGCCTTTAAAACGCTTTCATCTCTATTTCCTGTTACGGTACGCAGCTTTCACTAAAATGAGGCTTTGCGGTTTACATTTAGGAAGCCACAATATGATGACTTGATCTTAGAACAAATATCAATTTTTAATTATTATAGAGTGTTGGTCACACGTTCATGCGATATATACATGGAGTAATTTTTAATTAATGCGAAAAAGCAAAACCGCATTTGGCCATGTTTTCAAATATCAACAGCTTTCAATTTTGAAGATTGTATTAGTTTTCATAACACAAAAACTATCAAACAAAGCCGAAACTCTTCGCAGACTAAATAAGAACGTATTAACTTTATTATAATATTGCACTACATCACTTTTTCAGCAGCAGTTCTGAATTTGTAATGAGTTACTAAACTCGATCATTCCCTTCATTTATTTTGAAGTTTTTGTTTTCGACAAATCAGCTGGGATATCTTTTAGAAAAAGATGACGTAAACATAGGGTTTACAATGTTAAAATAACAGTCAACGTTTTTATGAAAGTGAAACGTGCTCTACTCCATGTTGTTAGTTTACTTTTAATACATTTTGTGTTCACATTTACCCTTTCACTCGTAAATTTATATCTCGATGAAGTTAGGTTAAACGTTCGGGATTCGTTCAAGGATGAATCATTCAAGAAAACATTTAACTTTCAGCTCACTTGACCGAGTTTCAGACTCGCTAATTTTTGTATCTCATGGCAATATGTCGAAGTATTGATTTATTTTCATAACAAGACTCAAAAGAGCGCTTCTGTATTCGGAAAAGATTTCTTTAATGCTTGTTTTTGACAACTTTGACGGCGTGGTTTTAATAGTTGGAACAATAAAAGCATAGTAAATTTCAACCGTTCTTTACTGTGACAATCTAGTTCCCAGAGGGGTGAAGAAGGTGCCAATTGTTCTTATTAATTAACGCTGTCGTCACTTGTCACAATAAACGTTTTCCGAGCCGGTTTTGCTGAATGAGTGGCATTTTATAGTGTTTACAGTTCCCTACTTCACATATCATTTATGCGGTAAATTTGACAGAACAAACTGTCATTGCTCTTTAGGATTAACCACTATGTAGGTTCTCCGTTGGACTCGCCTTGAGAAACCATTTAAGTTTACGATCTCCTTGTCAATCAACAAGTAAGTTGAGATCGTCATAACTTTCGTTGAGCATTGTATCGACCATCTGTCCTGGTTAAATTTCATTGAAACTCAACGAAGTGTTGTGTTACTAAGAGTATTAAAAGGTTATTCCATCTTGCTTGTATCGTAGCATAATTTCTAAAACGGAAAGGAAGAAGAAGACAAGAATTTAGTTTATTTGCAACCACACGCTGTTTTCGTGAAAGTTTACAACGCTTGCTTTTCGATAGACGATACAATCTTTCTACTCGCTGCTGTCTAGAGTTGTCTAGTAGGGATCTCACTTTTGCAAAAGTGAAGCAAATTAACGGTGTCATTTTTCCCATGTGAGATCCTAAATGATTGAAATTCTTGGCCTGTAAAGACAGAGAACAGACACTATTTCCGTGGTACGTACATTTCTTTCACAACTGAGCAATCGTAATGTGACTAATGATTTGAATTAGATTATATTTAGTGCTTCAATGATTTTGTGCTTAATTGAAACATTTTAAGTAGAGCCAAGCGTTTAACTTCGACATGTGTAGCATAATGAGTGGAACTGACTTCCGAAGGTAAGTTCTCACCTGATTTGGCAACGCGGAGAAAACTCGTATTATGACAGATAACATGATGTACGAAATGTTGCCGAGATCAAGCTTTACTCAAGCCTTGGAGTTTGTGAAGAGAGTGAGATGAACTGTTATCTCAAAACATTTGAAAGAACCATTTGCCATTATGTTTGTTCATAATAGTTCTGCAGTTGCTAATTTGGTTGTTCAAGATCTAGCTATATTACAATTTAAAAAGATCGATTCAGATTACTAGGTTGTTGAAACAAGAAAATGTGAAAAACGTCTCGCACGACTGGTTGTGTGTTTGGAGTTGTTCTGACTAAGAGCTTCTTATTTGACTGGCTCCCTCTTTCTATTCACTAGAATGACCTTTGATATTTTACTATTCACTCGTGTATAAGTACACGTTTGGTTAATGTATTTCATTTTGTTTCAGTGAAGACAAAATATAAAAGGACTATGGTTTGGAAAGAACAAATCGTACTTGCAATAGCGGTGTTTGTCGTTGCACCCAGCGCGTGTGCTCTGCAAACTTTACACACGACCACAAGATATGAAGGTAAGTTTCAAAAAACTATTAAAACTATGCCCTATTTTTAAGTTTTAAACGGTTTTATAACTGATGGATTTCAAAATAATTTTTAACGTTCGCTGGTCTGCGGTTTGCTGTAGTTTTGAATAAGACAAATTTAACATCTCTAAGGACAACTATGTATATCTAAATAACCAGTATATTCGAGTTACGAGACGCACAATACAGGACAACAACTTTCTGATAGTGCTTTGTGTGCGAAGGCAGCACGAACGACTAACTACTAAATAGCAAGTGTTCATAGTTTTTTAAAAAAACACCACGGGTGTGAACATTGACAAACATTGTGAATATTGTTAGCTTTTCCAAACTACATTACTGAGCCCTTGAAGCACAAAATATAAAATGCGAAAAGATATGGAAGAGCTCTTTCGAGAGAAACTACTCATCTAATGAATCTTATGTTTTAGTAAAAGCATATATGCCAGTGTATTACTGTATAAGAGATGCGCATAAAATGACATGATTGCCGTACGAAATGACATGCAACGCTGTGCGTCATAGAGAGTGTAATGGAAAGTTTATCGTTTGTTTAAAAAGTTGGATTTACTTTGTATTGTAGTTTTCAGAAAACTGACGAATTTCCGGGCAGAAATGTGAAGCATGCCAGTAAAGTCTTATTTTACCAGCTGTTTTTTTTGCAAAAACGCATAGAACTTTGTTAAAAAATAAAAATGCTGTTAAAACAAAAAGTTTTAATTAGGGCATTTCATCAATTTTTTATTCCTTTGATTGATTATAAAACAAACATGGAATTAAGGATGATGCTGGTAAAATGTTAATTTTTTAGTGCGTCACGTATTTGAGTATCAATAAACTAAAACCATTTCCGGTGTGTAGATCAAACATGGCTCTTGCGGAACTAAGATGTTGTCTGCGGTTCGGTCGACAAGAATTCGTAAATTATGTGGTAGATCTCAGCTCTTCCTAAAACCGAGAATTCCTTGTCTGCTTAAGATATAAAGGATGATAACTCTTGCCCTTAGTTGCTGGAATGTTGTTCTAGTTGTAGTAGAAGATGTTTTTAGTTTTAACTTTTATTGAAAATATAATTTTCTATTTTAGTAATCTTTTATTGAAGGGTAGTGCCAATTACACGCATTAGCTCCGTCATTTTTAATGTTCGTTTTTTATACTACACCTTTTGAGTTAAATCTGACAAACAATTGTAATTATTAGTACAAGGTTAAACTTCTTTTGTACACTTTACCTGTGAATTTTGTTAGAGATCTAAAAAGGATTAGAGGTTATATGATCAGTTTTACTGCCTTCAGAAGTCAAGTACCAAAACATTTATATTTTCTTTGCCTTTGGTTGTTTTGAATTTTGTTAAAATGCACTTTTAGAAATAGCCAAAAAGTTGACTCATTTTGTTATTTATGCAGCTGCAGGTCACACAACTTATCAAATCATCATAACCTTTAGTTTAGAATTTTGTTGTGTTGTTTATCAGAAAACTTTTAAAATATATATTTAGTACTGATATATTAGTTTTTATTGTGAGCATGTTTGTTGTAAATTAAAGGCTTTCTTAATGGAAGTCTCATGGTACAAAGAATATGTTTGAAGTGTTGTTTCCTGTGATTTTTAAGTGGTTATACCTCACCCATCAAATATCCACCTTCTCATCCGTTGTTAAACAATATTTCTACTAATTTCCTCTGTCTAAATCCCCTTAGGTCTTTCTGGAATTATTTATAAAGTTTAATAATGAAAATAAAGAGATAACCTATAGTCAGAAAAATTTTCTTTAATATTATTCTTGTGATTAAGTTTGTAAATAACTACTGTAAATGTTAGAATTGTAAATAAAACGATACGTGGGTATAGAAAGAATCCATTTAAATGGAACATCCGAACATGCTGTGACTTATTCTGCACCAAACCTATAGCTAGTTGGCAAGAAGAAAGCACTAATGTGACAAAATTAAGTCTCTGGCATAAAGCTATGGGATATTTGAATTCAAGGCTTCTCATCAGATGTAAAGTTTGTGAAGACAATTTTATAACATTACAGTAAATATTTTTCTAAAACTACAACAAAAACATTTTTGGAAAAATAGTTTTACGTTAATGTATAAATTATCCTAAATGGCTGCTGTCAGAGACCTGGGTGTGGTATGAATATTTTAATTATTATAATTTTGTGGTTTATAAATTAATATCATTGAAATCACAGGATGCTGTTGTTTGCATTGATAAATTTGTTTGATCCATTATAGATTTCATTAAACTTTAACTTTCAGCCTGTTTCTCTCCCTGTTTGTCGTGTTCCTTTGGGCCTGTTTCTTCAATAGATTATCATGTTCTTATTTCTTTCTACATAATTCCTAAGACTTTAGGTAGTGAAAAAGCAGGAGTTTATCAAATACAGCAAGTAATTAAAGATAAAAAACAAAATTCTCCTAAATCAATAACATGGAAGGTATGGACTTTATCTGGGAGAATTTATCATGCAATTTGACATAATTGGGTTAAAAGCCATTCACTAGCTAGCTATAGTGTATTATGGGTGAAGTGCTGTAAATGAAGTTTAAGAATCAAAGAATACAATATCGATATTGCAGGCCTGGCGAAATGAAATTTTGAGTGGGGGACTGATCGAGCACTTTTTTTTTTTAAGAGATACAAATAATTCACGATTTTCTTTTTCGTTGCTCTGTAAAAAAGTGGGGGAGGG
>JANCMA020501965.1:0-10477 GCA_024336925.2 Zoanthus solanderi | reverse complement strand
AGCAACAGGATCAGTTGCTGAAAGCTTGTGTATTTTTAAAAAAAATTTTATCAGAGAACGTTTTATAAATTTTTAAAAATTTTATTCAATTTAGTTAGGTGACGTAATACAAAAGCTTGAGACCCGGGTGAAATAAAGCAGCAGTATCTCGCTATGTCATGTTGATGAGGCCTAAAAAGGCCGAAACAGCTGTCCATGGCTGCTAGTAATCCGGCTCACTAATTTTTATGGTAGTTTAAAGGGGTAAAGCTGGCTATAAACTTGGCCATAGTGCCACTATATATCCATATAAACTCGATATCCAGCCGTTTTGTGAGCCCGTCTTCCTTGTCCAACACGACGGCTGGATCACTGGTCTGTCTGTTGTTTTTTTGGGCCAATCACAGCCAAGCCTGAAAAAATCACTTCTATTTCCCGTCTATATATCCAACATAACGGATGTTTGCTTCTTCTCTAAAGTGTGTTTCACAGCATTTTATTATTGCAAGATTTAGATAAACACAGCAGGAAGCCATTGTTAACTTGTTAAAAAGGAAAGTTGTTTTAGTTTTACAGCCTACGGGCAAAGGGAAATCCTTAATTTTTCAGTCTTTTCCGTTCATCGTTGGTGAGCTGCGGAAGCCAGTCTGATCTAGTTGTGATTGGAATAAATATTTCTGCTGAACTCACTTATTCAGGACCAAGTCAGATTTGTTACGTCAATCGGTTACGAACAAAATTACAAATGCGTTATAAAAAAGGAATTGAAGCCGATGGCGAGTCATGTTGATTCTGTCCAACACTGGTAAAAAAAAAAACAATTCTTTTTTTAAATACTGGTCAGAGTTGATTCCAATTTCTGCTTTTGAAATTAGTCTTCAGAAAACACTGGACTCAAAATGTGAATTTTATCAAAGGTAATCCAGCCTAGCTTTGTAGAAATCGTAAAAATTCTTTGAAAAACTGTGTGTTAATGTTTGTCCATTTTTACCAAGGTTTTCCGGTAGGGGTAAAATTGAACGCATTTCCCTAATCTATGAATACTTCTAGTCTAAATTTTACTTTCAAATGTACTCTCACATTTACCAGGAGATTCATTTTGCTGCAAATATACAGTTTTTTTAAATTTTATAATCTGTCATTCGAAACCCTTGGCTTGTTTTCCAAACCCTTTGCTTTTAGATCCTTTTGTTTTGCTTTTAGCGTAGCCATTGAGGCTATGATCTGAACATCTTTGAAAATAATAAAGCCATAGATATTGCTGGATACTTGAAAGAAAACCTCTGAGACTTGTTGGTTCGTACTTTGACCCATCTTTCTTTCGGACACCATAAATGAATTTTGAAAGAAGTTCGTTAAAACATTTTGCCGTAGGTAAAAACTTATGAATGGATGTAGTCCGGAACCGAGCAAATCTGCATGGATTTACTATTTGAATGAAGCACCTGAAGAGCTCGATATATGCCGTTTTTTCTCTTTGTTTTAGGATTCTCCTGCTCTTCTAAAAACTGTGTTAGCTTTGTATCAGTAAAATCCACGAATCTGGGATCCATTTCTGTGTTTCTTTTTTCTTTTATAACTGTAGGTAACAGCATTAATTTTAAGCTCGGGTCATGAACAACAAACGTCTTAAGGTACCGGAATGATCATTGAAAATGCTAAAAGCTGATTGGTTCAAAAATGATATCACACATGTGTTGATAAAAATGGTATCGCCACTGGGGAATGGGGATATCATTTTTCTCATCTTGCTACCATTAGGTATACAACTGTATTTCATATTAAAAAAATTTGTTTATTAACCATTTATTAAAGGATAAATACATCATGTAGCTATCAAGCCTTGAAAGCTTTTATATCCAATGCAACAGAATGAAAAAGGATGCAGTATCCATTAACGTTGCGTTCGCTGAACTTAAAAGATTTAATACAACATGAAAGCTATCAATAAATGATATAGACACACCTGTATGCAGGTATAACTGTGCTAAGGGATTACATGACAAACCGTTGTGATACTTCTATTCGAATAAAAAAGTCAAAATACTGTTTTAATGTATATTTTTCTTCGTCATGAATCGCTCTATTCGTCTATTAAATTTTCTATTTATTTTTCTGAGTTTGTTTTCTCCAGAAGGAAGAAAACTTATATGTAACACGATAATGATGTCAAAATTCATTTTAAGAAAATCCTTACCATTGTAAAGAAATATCACACTAATCCAGTCAAATACAAGACTACAATTCTATAATGCCTAGTTCCTTCATTTGAAAAAAGCCATGTACTATACAGAATACAATACATCTTATATAAACTAAGCCATTCAGTATTCCTAGTTTCTAATACAAATGTTTCATTTCTAAGCATGAAGATCTTCCAGGTTTTCGTACAGTTTCTTGTTGTAATCCTTCATGTTCACGTGTATCTGTAATAGTAACACAATTTATCATCAATATATCATACAAAAAGAAAAATTAAAAGATTAAAGTATAACGAAATTATCTTTGGTTTTATTTTTGGAAACTCTCAAAAATTTTTAGTTCTATGGCCTACGTTTGAATTATCAGAATCTTCAATATTTTTTATAATGCAACGTTACATTTCAGAGTACAAAATTGAAATTGTAGTTTTATAATATCATATATCGCCGCAAAGGTAATAAAGGTCGTGAATGTCTTTTTTTTTTTTGTTATACCGAAGCTCTGGAACACTTTATCCTCACTCACCCATCTTCATTCTCAACTACAAGTTTTTAGTTCGAACTATATAAAATATACGACAGCTTTGTTTAATGATTCCTTCTGTCCCGACATTTACAATAACTGGAAAACCATACTACGGTAATGATCTACCTCTAATAATTTACTTACAGTTTTCTCGTACAGTTAATAGATATCTATCTTTTTTCTTTATATTTTGTTTAAAGGAGCATGGTCACGACTCGCACATGCGCACTACAGCACGAAAAATCTTGAAAACTTTTGCCTAATTTTTTGAGTTTGAGTGTAGTTGAGTTCACTCGGGTTATAACTTCACCATCCTGTTTTGAAAAAATCTGTCTTTTGATACTAAGTGTTTCAAGGTTGCTCTACTAACGAACCCAATGCGCATGCTCGGGTCGTGATCATGTTCCTTTTAATCTATTCTTCTAGTTTTAATCTTTTTTTTTTACTTTAATATTTTTTTTGAATTGTATTTTCTTTCTTTTTTTGAGTAATTTTATTTTCTTTATAGTAGAGTTCCATTTAATTATTGTATTATTAATATTTACACGCTTAAATCTGGAGCCTGTTTAATAATGTAATTGTAAAGCGGTTACTATAACCAGGCTCTCGTGACGTCCTAGCGTTATGACGTTGCGGGAACTTAAACGGAGTAAACGTTGTGGCTTTCCGATCCGACGACAATCAGGCGTTTGAGACGCGTTTATACATACTTGGAAAACACTTTATGGAAAGCTGTTTAATTTTTAAAAAAAGTATATCAGTGTAATTATTAAATAATAATCATGATTAAATTTGTATTAGACTAATTAAAAATATAAGTATGAGCAGATTTAAATAACAATATTTTAATATGCGTTTTGGAAGTATTTAGAGATGGAAAGAACCTAGTATGGTCTGGAAGATTGTTCCAAGGCACTGGCGCTGTAGCTGAAAACTCTCTTGAACCGTATGTTACAAGTTTTTATATTTGGGAACAGAGTGTAGAGCTGAAAAAGATCATTTAAATACTGTGGTGTTCCGGTGTCAAGTGTCCTATAGGTTAGGATCTGGATTTTGAACATGGCACGCTATTGTATAGGAAGCCAGTAAATTCTTTCAGAATAGGTGTTATGTGATCAAATTTGTGGGAACCAGTAAGTAAGTGAGCAGCAGAGTTCGATACATATCGGACTGTTTGGATAATGTAGTTAAGCACACCATAGTATAAAGAATTGCAATAGTCTAATTTAGAGGTGACAAAGGCGTGCATTATAACATAATTGCATAGAAAGAACGGATTCTGTTTGATGCGCGCATTGTTTCGAATGTGAAAGAATTCAGATTTGCAGGTAGCAGCAATTTGTTTCTCCATAGTAAGAGTGTTGTCAAATAAACATCCAAAGTTTTTCACGGTTTTTGATGGATAAATGTGTTCCATTTCAATCCCAATCACTTTCAATTCTATAAATAGGATGATGTCGAGCAGTGAGGAAAAAAAAGTTCGATCTTCTTATCGTTCAATTTCAACTGATTTGTTCTCGTCCAAGTTGTTATATCATCAGTACAATCCTGAATAGCCAGAATTGAACTTTCCAGACTGCCGTTTGTTAAAGGACTGTGTCACGGGCATACAGATAAAACGACAAATTATGACGCCGAACAGTGTCTCTTAATGGTGAAGTATACAGCAATAGAGCAGAGGCCCCAGGAATGACCCTTATGGCTTTCCACAAGCAAGTTCCCGACATCAATCAACACAAACTGACTATACGTGTGACAAATAAGAACTGAATTAGGCCAGAGCTGTCCCTTCAATACCAAATTGTTTTTTTAGTTTAGAGAGCTATGTATATTGTCTTTAACTGTATCGAATGCTGCTGGAAGGTCTATCAGTAATAGAATAACGCAGTCATCGTTATCGATGGCTAGCAGAATATCTGTACTGTGTCCTTGTTTATATATGTTGATTGATAAATTTCACTCAGATTGTTGTCATTAAGGTGTGCTACCCCCTTCTCAGTGCATTTAGAAACGAAAGCAAGATTGGAGATTGGTCTGTAGTTTGGGAACTGATCATAATCCAGTGATTGCTTTTTCAACAAGGGAGACAGCGAAGCCTCCTTCATCGCTGTTAGAAATGTCCCAGTTGTAATTGAAAGATTTACAGTTCACGGGTAGAAGAACATGAAGGCAATCTTTCATAACAGCGCCTGGTATTGGATCAAGGCTAGATGGATTGCATGCAGAAGCTTTAATGGTGATATATATTCGTCTTCATTAGAGTTAGTTGGTTCAAAATTAGTAAGTCTGGCGGCATAGGGAAATGATTCGAAATCAGAAAAGAATTAATATCGTTCTTTAAATTGTTCCGAATTATAGATACTTTCTCAATAAAAAAAGTTAGCAAATTTGTCAGCGTGCAGTAGTTTTTCAGGTTTCCAGTTTAGCATTTTGTCAAAGCAAGAAAGCACCACTTTTGGATTTGATTTGTTATTAGCTGATTGATGAAAATGAAATCAATATAGATTACCCTGTCGCTGTGACTTTTTATGTCCGACATTTAAGATCCAATTTCCAACGTTTTGATTTCTCCTACATAATCTCATCAGAATACCACAATGCAGCAGGTATGAGTTTCACATTACGCTTCACTAGTGGGGTGTGCCGCTCCAGGTTCTTTTTTATGCAAATCAACCAATTCAAAGATATTAATAGAATCACCTTTAGTCATTAAAGGTGATTTGGTAATATCGTCACAGAAAGCCCTTTTGTCTACAGATCGTAGCTTTCGAGAGATAATTTTGTTCCTTTTCAAAGGTTGGTTTAATAAAAGCTAACTGGCAATGTAAAGCTGGGATCAGAGATCAAGGGATCTTTGATTCACAGAAATTACTGGCAATTTCTTCATCTTAGTAAGGAACAGATCTAATGTATGGCCATTTCCATGAGTTAATACATTTATATGCTGTTTAATCATATAAAAGCATTCAGTTAGCCAAGAAAGCGCACCATATATGGATGATATTGGCTACGTCAAAAAAAATCAAAGTTACCGGTGACAAGAAGCGGAGTAGATATGATTGCTAAACGCTCAAGAAGACAGGGAAATTCACTGAAGAAAAGACATGTATGGAACGTGCGGTAAAAAACAATTTTTATTTCTGTAGATGCGTAGCGAATTAGCATATTGGTATGTTCATATGATTTAAAGGAGTTTGTTTCAGTGGATTGTTTCTCGATACAGAGTGGTTTCTTATACAGTAAAGCAACAGCGCCACCTCTAGATTGTCCAGGAATATGCAATAAACGATATCCTGTAGCGCATAACTCAATGATAGCGTGTGTGTCAAACCAAAAAGTAAGCAAAATTGTTAATATTATTTTTGACTAAAAAAATTTTTCACTGCTGATACATTATTTTTCACTAATCTTGTATATTGAAAACAGAAATTAACAGGAGTAAAACGGCATGCAACGCGAATAAATAATGGTGTTTCCGAAAACGTCGTTAAATACCACGGCAGGTGGAGTTCAGATTCAGCTAAAGATCTTTATTGTTGCCTAAATGTAGATAAGTAGTTGTTAGCATCATCTTCCCTTGAGTTGTAGTTGTCCCCACTTTTTGTTCCTTCACCACCTTTGTTTTCTTGATGCAGCTGGAATGCGCTCTCTCCTACACTCTTGTACGTTCATGTAGAATAAACAACATAAACATTTTCTGTGCGGCAGAACGTAGTAACAAAGTACAGAAATGCGTTTGTGATGGGCATTGGAATGTAGCGCCTCGCCCTTTCTCTCAGGAGTCTAGGTATTCAAATTCTGCAGTTTTCACGCTATGCGCACTTGACCTTCAAGTTACACGCCGTTAACATTGAGAGATAGATTTTAGGCCGGGTTAAATTTTCGCTAGTCACCTTTATGCGGTAGCGCTTAAACAATTCTATAAATCGTTAGAATATACGTGCATTTATTTAATAAAGAAAATTTTAAAAAAATATTTATTAAGTTGGGTAGCCATTACTGTTAGTTAGCTTCAATTCCACATTTCTTCGTCATCTCTGAGCTGTACCAGCCCTATTCAATCACTTTTTGTAACAATATTTAGTATTCAAATGTTAACATAATTATCAAGATCGTTGGTTTACCTTCACATATTTCGATTACTTCTAATATTGGAACTAATATCGTCACCTCTATAGAACAGAGTTTCAAATGCATTCAATCGATTACGTCAAATTTTGTAACATATGAACAATATTTCATACTCCAACGAGAATTTAATTATTAAGTATGTAGGGCCATCGTAACTCACTTCGCTCCTTGCCTCCAATAAAAGTAGCTGGAATGCGTCTCTCCTACACCCTTGTACGTTCATATAGAATATACAACATAGACATTTTATGTACGGCGGAACGTAGTGACAAAGCACAGAATTGTAATAAAAGTTCGTAATTGTAATATTAACATGGCTGCATCAATCTAAAGACAGGTCTCAATAAAAGATCTGAAGTTTCAAGGTCGCTAGTTACTCTAAAACCTTTCACACACGTTTAAATTCTTTTGTTTGTCACATTTCGGTCGATTTTAACATTTGTGAATCCAGTATCATCTCTAAGTTTTTAGTCGAACATACACTTCAGCACCTAAATTTTGGAGGCTTTCTGATTATTGCCAAAAGTAGGGGTAAAAGTTTAGTTATTTTCAGGAAGAGATACCTTTAAAACGTCAGTTCCATAGCTACGGTATATTAAATATCATCATACTTTAAACCTTGAGGTTTGTAACTTACGCATTGCAATTACTAGACAGCACAATTATATAGTTTTTGATTGGCGTTTATCAGCATCATTGCTAAGTTGTGTGATAAAAAAGGACTTTCTAAATCCGCTTTGATGCAGGGTGATTCTCCTCAGAAGAACTAGACTATATAAACTATGTTTAAATTGTATATATAACAAACCACATGGTTATGTTCCATTTTCTTGAGAGCGTTCTTCAATGAAATGAATACTGGTCGTGCATCCGGGTTTTCCTGCCAGCAATCCAACATCACCTGGTATCTGAACATAGCGAGAGGTAACAGAACGAATAAGAAAGTAAAATCAAAGCCAAAGCAACAAAGATTTCATTCCAACTCAATTCTCATACTCACAAAATTTGATTCACGTGATCTGGTTTGGGCATTCTATATCCTTCCTGTAACATCTGAGCGATTTTATGACCATTTCTTCCCGGATATGGACAACCTCCTGCAATCGGATGGAAAACGGAGCTATCGTACGTTCACATATATTTTGTAATGGTTTTAATTCTATTGGTAATTTATCTTATAGCCTTGTAGGAAAGCATGGTGTCATTGATGTAATTAAAAAAAATAGAAACCAGTCGTAGACTTTAAACCCATTTCAACTTCTACAACAATGCAGATCTTTGGCAAGAGTTGCTAAAAAGGTTATCGGATTAGAAATTGATCGCGATATATAAAAGTTATGCTATATAGTCTTTGTGCAAGGAACTACTCACACTGAATTACGCTTACAGAATAATATTATTCGGAATTAATTCCAGAGGTAGTAAAAGATTATTTGCTGATCCCAACGAAGGAATCAAAGCCAAAAAAATACAACAAGATACTCCGCCCTAGCTCAAAAATATTTGAATGCAGCAAGTTACTCCGTTACTAAATTAAAGACAATTAACTACTGATATTAAACAATTGGTAGGAGGTAAATCTGTTGCCTATTTACAAAGCTTGGTAGTCCGAGTCCGGGATTCGAACCCTGGTCTTCCGCCATTTAAATCCCTGACTCTGACCGCTGAGCCACACTGGAGATAACTTTTCTTTTTTTGTTTTCAAATGTTAAATGTATGATAAAGTTTACAAATTATTTTATTTAATTCATTTGAATTGTAAATTTAATTTTTTTTCATTCCAATTTTTAGCCAATTTTTTCTTAAAAAGATATGTTAAATTTCGCTCGCCTACAAAGTAATGCGAATTCAAAGACCTTTGCTTATATAAACCGAGCTGGTTAAACCTGAGGTTTTGATCCGCAATTTAGAAACCTTTTAGGCGGCAAGAAATGCATTAATTTGTTACGATTTTAAGGCTTCGCCGAACTTCTAGTGCGCTCCAGAGAATAAAAACCCAAGTTTATGCAGCTAAGCGTCTAGTTTTTAAATTATTTCCTTACAATAGTTTTCATGATATGCGAAATAATTTCCAGTTTACAAAGACATTCCGCTAAACTGAATTGATATAACGAAACAACAAATTACATTAACGAAACAAATACCGACCCATGTTGTTCTATATAGTTCAATATAGTTAAACAAAGCTTAAGTGTAACATTGGACATATCAAGTAATGGACAGCCAAGAGCCTACCGATTGTAAATATCTCATAAAGCACAACTCCAAAGCTCCACCTAAAAGTACATAAAATGACATTAATATCGTACTAAACAACAAACAGTGCAAAACGTCGTCTGATCGGCTTTTTATCGAGTTGAGTATAGACGTAAGTGTATTTTACTTTTTAATGGTTCTGTGGTATTCATGGTCCATGCATGTTAAAGGTATCATGACATTGCTGGATCATTAAAAATAATGAGAAAAAAAAGGATTGATCAGAAACTACCAGAAAGAGGGCTATTTAAAACAAGAGTTGGAAATGAGGTTGTCCAACCTAACAACAAAATTGAAATTTTCAAGGTTGGCCTAAGACACAACGATCTTCCCCTTTGTATAAATAATGATGCCTCAAATTCTTATTGTATTTCATATACGCTGAGTTACAGCTTATTTAGAAACAATTGTTAAAGTTTCATATTTTATAAATCTATCTTTTTAATGTTAGCATGAGAAAAAAATTAAGACTTACTTTTTTTCTTCTTGTGTATAAGCCAATATATATGCACAATATACACGTAACCCTCCCCTTTTGGGGTCCATATATTTTCTTGAATCTCACTTTTTAACATTTCAAAAAGGTACGATACGTCCCTAATAAATTTTGGCAAGTTCTTTGATATAAAAACTGCCGAAAATAATTAGAAAAAACAATTACATATTAAAATGGCAATGACACCCTTATTTGTCAAATCTATTTCAAAAATTACGAATAGCAATGGAGAGCTAAGATAGTTAGAATAAATGTTTTCTAAAAAATACCTTTTTTAATCTAAAAAAAACACTTCGCATTTAGACGAATTTCTAATTCCGGTATACACGTCTTCACTTTAATTAGCCTACAATGAATCCAAGATACAACTATGGCACTAAGTCTCACTAAATACACAGAGTAATAGATACTTACACGTCACTTTGTGTTGTGTAATTTCCATACATTAAAGATTCATAAGCTGTCCACTTCACTGGCAGTCTTCCCTGAGTAACAGAATTTAAGTGTGTCACCTTATGCCTTAATTTAACTCTGTTTAAACCGGAAAAAGGAAGCGTGCATTTAGGAGAAACTGAATCCCGTTGATTGCAGACAACTTTCTTTTTTTAAAGCAATTCAGAATAATGTGCTCAAAAGTTATAATTTTTCCTAGTTTTTATTTCGGAGTCGATCTGTTACCTAATATTACGCTAAGGATTTTTCTCATTTTTTACAATTTTTTAAGTTAGCATAGAATAATTTGTTTATTTTAAAACACTTAAATGATTTTCACCTTGGATGTTTTGGTGTAGATATCTTCCTTTTGTATATCTCTGGCCATTCCAAAGTCGGTCACTTTACACGTTTCACCTTCACCAACAAGAACATTCCTAGCAGCCAGGTCTCGGT